>PVJS01023782.1:0-29274 GCA_004027185.1 Glis glis
CTCTCTCCTCTCTCTCTCTCTCTCTCTCTCTCTCTCTCTCTTTTACCTAGCGAGGCCCTCCGCAACTTCATGAGACACAGTTTCAAAAATAAAGCATAAAAAAAAAATAGGGCCAGGCGTGTAGCGCGGAGGTAGAACGCCCCTGGGTTCAATCCCTGGTACCGCAAAAAAAAAAAAAAAGAAAGACATGAAATGTATCCCTCATGGATAAGGGGGTACACAATATTAAAGTTCCATTTTCAAAGTACTGTCTACTAATCTGTCCATTATAAACATCAGTAATTTTTCTTGTGTGTGTGTGTGATCTTGAGGATTAAACTCAAGGGTGTTCTACCTCTGAGCTACACCCCCAGCCCTATTTTTATAGTTTTTATTTTGAAACAGAGTCTCACTAAATTCTGGAGGACCTTGTTAAGTTGCTGAGGCTGGCTACAAACCTGTTATCCTCCTGTCTCAGTGTCCCAGGTACTGGATTTACAATCATGAACCACAACACTGGCTAAACATCAGTAATTTTTCAATGATAGCATCATTATGTATGCGGGTGGTCATCTACTTATATGCACCAATACATTCTCAAGGTCAAAATATCAAGGTAATGCAAAGGCTACTACATTGGTCATCATGGGTATGAACACTTTTTCTTTAGTTATCAGCTGGGACTCACTCTAGTAAAGAGTCCGTCACCTTGTCTTTATATTATTTTTTCTGTCTTCTTGTTTTTTTATTTTAATAATCAATAGACTTTAATCTCACGAGGTCTTACTGAGAGTAGCAACTAAAAATAGTTGAGAATAAAGAAATTTTAATATGAAATATTTTACCTAATAGTTAATCTACGTATAATTACATAAACATACAACATCATATCCACAAGTACTGCAAGATACAGTACTTGCATTGCTTTCCTGGCTAGGGAATTGGTGTGGCCTACAAAATGGCTCCACATGGCTGTCATTGAAACTGTTCTCAGTTTGTTCTTCATGGCGGGTCTGCCTCTGCACATGACAGCACCCTTTCTCAGTTGTGTCTGAACTGTTGGCTTTTGAATCAAGAGTTGGAGATATAGGTGTGAATTATTCTGAGTCAACAATTTCCCAGGGCACCATACTTGGTCTTCTTGGTCTCTTACTGGACGCTGTATTTTCCTTCAATTCTCTCTATCAAGAAATAATACCTAGCTGGGCATGGTGGCGCACGCTTGTAATCCCAGTACTTGGGAGGCTGAGACCGGAGGATCCAGGTTCACAGCCAACTTCAGCTACTTAGTGAGGCCCTCTGCAACTTAGTGAGACCCTGTTTCAAAATAAAGAATAAAATAAAATAGGGCTGGGGGTGTAGATTGGAGGTAGAATGCCCCTGGGTTCAATCCCCGGTATCGCCAAAAAAATAAAAGAAAGAATACCTGAAATATTAGGAGTAGTTTCTTTCCTTAACCTTTGCAGAAATTCTGGGAAGGGTTTGTTCTCCAGAACCCTTATGAGAAGGAGACATTATCTATGTGCATTGGAATCTGAGAATTTCTCCTTAACTGCAGAATCAATTATTGGCCCTGTAATATTTTCTTTCTCACACTCTAAATTATTATTCATAGCTAAGCCTCCAGGTATGTTGCTGTTAATCTTTTATTATCTATTCATATAGGTATAGTATAACTGCCCTCAAAAGACTTGAATTTAAAAAAATAAAAGAGAGTATTTAACACAGTCAAAACCCTTCAGTAGCTATCATTGTTTGTAAGACTGTTGTCATTTTCTTAAGATCCATGTCACAAGGAGAAGGAACTAGACAAATATTTTAGAGCTGGAAGGAGTCAAGGGGCTGTAAAAATACAGTATTAAAGCAATGATGTTAAAATTTTAGAAATACAAATCGACTAATATTGCTTATTAATTTGCCTAAGGCTACTCCAAAACACAAGATTTTGAACTATATGACTCTTGGCTGACAAAGAATTATGTAAGCATTCTAGTTAATGTGTTGATGGAAAATAGATGGTACTTCACAAGGATTAATTAAAGAGAGTTAAATTAAGGCACTTTTTAAAACTGAAAGTACAAAGGAAATTAACAAGGAATGATATAACAGGTACAAGAAAAATATCCACTGGCAATGTTGGAATAGGCATGGGAGAAGGGTATTTACCAGAGCCATGCAGAGAGTTAGATCACAGAGGCTACCCCACAGGAACTGTATGTAGCCTTTATTAAAAGAATGGCACGCACTTCTACAAGAAATGAAACATGTGCTTCTACAAGAAAGATCTAGGGAAAGGAATGTCCTATCTTATTTCACTTCCTGAAATCAAATATTCTGATATTTCCCACTGGTACATGTTGACTAGAAGGGCCTCAGGATGCTTGATGAATTCTTAAAGTATATACACACAGACACACACACACACACACACACACACACACACACACACATATGTATTGTTATGGTTTGGATCTAAAATGTCCCCCAAAGTCAGGCAGGGCTTTTAGTTAGTGACTGGATCATTGGATCACTGATCTCATCTGTGGATTAATCCACCAATGGCTAAAAAACTACTGGGAAGTGGGACCTACTTGGAGGAGGTAGATCACTGCAAGTATGCCCTGGAAAGGCTTATCTTCTCTCTACCCTGCTTTCCTCTCTCTCTCTCTCTTCCTTTTTCTTTGCCCTCTGCCATGCTTTGCCTCACCTTAGGTCCAGAGCGATGGAGTTGGCTGACCATGGACTGAATCATCTGAAATCATAAGCCAAAATAGATATTTCCTTCTCTAGGTTTTCTTATCTTGTATTTGTTCACCTTGATAAAAAGTCAATTAACATATATGTATAGACATATATATACATTGATATGTATGTACATATATAGGTATACATACATCCAAGAGCATATGTATAATATGTGTACATAAATTTGATTATACCAATAAGTATATGTATATAAATAAAACACATAATACTAACAAATATTAATGACACTAACAATTTATACTAATAAATTAAGAAAGATAGATACACCCATTTCCATTAGGAAGTTTGAAATTCTTAGCAGGTAGAAGTGCATGAGTGTATAAACTATAAGAACAGAACCATGTTTCTATTTTTTTTTTTTTTTGCGGTACTGGGTATTGAACCCAGGGGCGTTCTACCTCCGAGCTATACCCCCGGCCCTATTTTTTTTATACTTTATTTTGAACCCGGGTCTCACAAAGTTGCGGAGGGCCTCACTAGGTAGAGAGAGAGAGAGAGAGGGAAAGAGAGAGGGAGGGAGGGAGGGAGAGAGAGAGAGAGAGAGAGAGAGCTGAGGCTCGCCATGAACCTGATCCTCTGGTCTCCGCCTCCCAAAGTACTGGGATTACAAGCGTGCGCCACCATGCCCGGCCTCCATGTTTCTATTTGACACAGATTCAGAGGATTTACCACCTGAACAGTTTGAGATCGTTCCTCAGTACAGTCCAATTTAGTGAGGACTCACCAACTGCATACTCTCCCATTTTAAGGCAAAATTCTTCTTTTACTGTTTTATGGTGAGAATTTGAACATCAAGAGCATAGACTCTTTTGGCTAATACTGGTTGGTGTCAGGATACCTATGTGGAACTGAGATCACTCTGAAGACACCTTACAAGACATCGCTCTCTTCCATATAAGTAGCTATGAGAATCCAACAACTGAACACATGTGTGTTGCAAATACAATAAAAGCTGGACTCACATATGCATGGACCATTCGTGAAAGATACCTGGAAGAGAATGTAGGTTTATGTTGTTACACTTGTAAATGAATGTCTATCCTAAGAGTCTGGGCGAATTTTTGCAGGTCAGGGAAGGGGTTTAAAATCCACCTATGATAGAATTATATTTCAGCATTACCATTCATAACTGGGTTCAGTACTTAGACACACATTCAAATAAAATTAATGGCAATGCATAGTTAGGCAATGTGGTTGCAGATTTGAAAACTGCTGTCATGTATACATTTATATACTTAATTAAGTTGTGTAATAGATAACCACCTGAAGTGTAATAAGGTATACATAGTTTGAATTATATTAACCATTTCCAAAAGAGGATAAAACAAAAATAGTGCATAGTGGTGAAAGCAGAGGAGAAAGCCATAACTGGTCACTATACATAATACAGTGATAAATACTACATAATTCAAACATATACTCACATATGCACTTATGTAACAGAAGTCTTTTGTGCTGGGTCCTGTGTCCCTGTCCCATGAAGTTAATGAATGAAGTCATGGGCAAATAGAAGGGCAAATGCAAGAGTATGGAAGTTTATTTTAAGCTAAGGAAAAATAGAGAATAGAGAGACAGAATAGCTCTCCCACAGGTGTGTGTGGGGTCCCAAGCAGGTTACCAAAGCTAGTTACCAGTCTAGGGGTGTATGTCCTCTTTTGTGACTCCCCCATTTGTTCCTCTGTGATTGTCCAATTTTCTCTCTCTCCTGGCTCCCTCTCTTCTGGTGTCATCCCCATCCCCCTCCTTTTCCTCCTTGCTGGCTGCATCTAGTATCCCATGGGTCAGGCTGCATTTGGAGCATCTTGGAGCAGCACACAGCCACACTGCTCAAGGCCAATCTACTGGGCCAGGGCTCTAATCTATATCGCACAGCAGTCTGAGAAACAGTACTATTCGCATGACTCAAGGCCATTCTTACTGTCTCCTTCTTCTCATTTTTATGGATCTTTTATTTCCTGGGATCCTCAGTCCCTCACTGGCTGGCTGTTTGTCCTTCCTTATAGCTCCTGCTATGTATGGAAATCTTCTGAATTCTGGAGATATATAAGCAAATAAAACAGATGCTCTGCTGAAGAAATGCACTGTGTTCGAAGGCCTGAAAAGCTGGATTCATCTTCATGTGAGCACATGTTTCTCTAAGCTGCCTGTAAAGAGAATGAATATGGAGAACATAACCACAATTTACCAAAAGTAACAATTTTCGTTAAAATAATCATATTATTTTCAGCTAGAATAGATTTTCCAGAGAATTCTTCAAGGACATCTAAACATTTCTTCAGAAATTAGATTTATATACAGATGCAAGCTGATGGAGGAAGGCCAGCTGGTGGACTTGCTCCCTCTAGGGACAGGCTTGCTCCCTCTAGGGACAGAGAGCTGCTCCAGGGTCCTTGCCCTCATCCACATCAGAATCCTCTGGAATCCCCTGTTACCAGGGACCATAAAAGAGGGGCAGAGAAGTGCTGTGGTTGGGGGTTTTCCCTCTCCTCTAACACATGGATCTCAAAGTTTGAAATATACCTTTACCTCCATATTTTATAAACATATAGATGTACTGGGCTGAATAACGTCCTCCCCCACAACCTTCTCTCCACCAAAATTATATACATACCTTAGTTGGAAAAAAGTTCTTTCCAGAAGTACTTGGTTAAAATGAGATTGTACTGGATTAGGGTGGTCCCCAAATCCAATGACTGATATCCTTATAAGAAGCAGAAAGAAAAGAGTCACAGAGAAATAGAAGGAAGAATTCGATTTGACAACAAAGTCAAAAATTGGATGACATAAGCCAAGAAAGTCAAAGATCGCCAGCAACCACCAACTACAAGGAGGGGGAAGACAGGACTCATTCCCTGAGGGAGGGAGGATGGGGCTTATAACACCCTGAGTCTGAACTTCTGGCATCCAGAACTCTGAAGGAATAAATGTCATATTTTAGGCCACACAATGTGTGATGTCTTCTGGCAGCCCCAGGAAAATATTACAATGAGATTGGTGATTTTGGTTAAAACTGAAATTAAAAATTGTGAATATCTTAATTAATTACCTAAAATGGAAAACTTTCACCAAAAGTGAAAAAAAAAAACTCCAGGAAACTAGAGCTTTTAGCATATTGCTGCTTGCTACAGATCTAAAGGCTAAAAACATACATTATAAATGTATTTCAGACATTCCTGACATAATCCTCCACTCTTTTCATCTATTTCCTTGGGGGTTAAAAGGCTTAGCTAGAATTTGGACTACTCCATAAAGATAAGCTTATGTACTCAGCATTTAATGAGACGATTCCAGAAAGCAATATATAATTAAAGGCATAAATCAAGACGTAAACCTAGGTAAAAGTATTTCTACTAAAATCACAATACATTACTACAATATTCACACATTGGTTACAAAGAATAAAGAAAAGAAAATCTACAGGAAGTGCTCATGCTGAAATCATAATAAAGAGAGAAAAAGATGGGCTTGGTATCCCCAGAGAATGGGTTATTTAGTATATCTCCTTCCTTACTGTTATTTATTTTATCACATTGAGATTGGAGATTTCCAGTCATCCAATGCAGTGGTAGACTCTTAACCTAAGTTTCTGAAATGGAAAGTTCTCTTTCTGAGATGGTTATGCCCCCAACCTGTACCCAGAATAGCTGCCACCTCTGAAAGACAAGCAAAGAACTAGTCCCTTTGTGCCATGAGGATGCCAACTGGGAAGTGCAAATCAGTGTAGTCACAAAACTAAGGCTAAGATGCTTACATTTGCCAGACTTCTGTGTTCTCCTTCTATCCCTTTTATCTCCATTCCTTCTTTCATTTTGTCCTTCCTCCCTTCATCCATCCATTCATTCATTTCTCTTTCTTAAACTTTTTCTCTTCTAATAATTCTTCCTCAGTTTGCTTTTATATTATGAAGATAATCTCCTTTAAAATTCAGCATATATTTACATCATGTTGACAAAAATGCTTTCCTTTATTTTTCTTTTCTACTCCTTTCTAAAAAAGTAGCCTTACTCTGGCTTAACTCATTACTTTTGTTTGTTTTGAAGATTTCGCTTAATGCTTTTAATATATTTACAATAATTCACTCACCATTTTAAACTGTTAAAACATGTTTTCTGTTTATTCTCCTTTGAAATTCTATAAAAAATATCTAATAAAGTAATTTACTTATATGATTCTTCATTCACAAAGCCCTTCCTCTGCTTTACATACACACACACAAACATACATTTGGAAAAAACACATACACCATTGTATAAATCACTTAGATATCTTACTTGGGGAAATTTTTGTATTCTAATTTTTTACTTTGTCTTTTTTCTCAATTCAGCCAGGACTTATCATGTCTACAGTTCTTTTCTGGTGGTTCCTTCTAATTTGAATGCCTATGTCCAGATGGTAATATTATACGAAGGGAAAATAGTTTAAGAAATTAGAGAAGAATAGAAGGAGGAAGGAAGAAATAAAGGAAACAGGAAGGCAGGGAGGGAGGGAGAAAAGAAGCAGATATAAGAAATTAAGCAAATGTAAGAATCTTAAAAATGTTTTCCTGACTAGACTGATGTGTACCTCACAGCTGGTATCCTCAAGGCAGAAAAGTACGTGGTCTGCATCCTTTTATCTTGTGTTTCAGGGGTTGTAGCTACTTTTCTCACAGGAAACCAACTCTATATTCTTGGTACAAACGGCTCTATTCTTTCATAAAGAAAGCCTTCCATTTTAGAAAGCTAGATTAAAAGTCCATATGGTGGACACTTACCTCCTTCAGATTTCCAGTGAGAACTTGCCACCTTAGTCAATGCTATTGATTGTTTCTGTTCCCTCTCCGCCTATACTTTTCTCCCATAACACTTATCTCTTTCTCACGTGCTAAACAAGTTGATAATTTATTATGCCTATTATTTATTATCTGTTTTTCTCACTAAATTGTAAACTTCATGAGAGCAAGGGTCTTTGTCTATATGATTTATAAGTATATCCTAAGTGCTGGGACAGCAATTTGATCACATTAAGTCCACTTATATATTTTTTGATAAATGCATAAATGCATGAATTAAAAATATTTAACCAACATGTCATATGGCAGTGAAGTACTGGCTAATATTAATTACAGGTTCATATTTGCTCCAAAAGCATTTCACACTCTAAAAATTCTATGAAATTCTCCACAATTTCTTTAAATATGAAAATTTGTAAACATTTTATAACATTTTTAAGAATTGTCAAATGATTGATAATTTACATTTTCTTCCTTATGACTGTGTATTACCTATATTAATAATAATCAGAATATGTTATCTATTTTAGTTTTTATTATAAAATCAATATTTGTTAACAAAAAGGAGACAGGTAATTATTCTATAAGAGAAAATGATTCAATTAAAGTATTTATTCAGGCACATAGTTTCTTATACCCTTAGACCTACATCAGATTTTAAATTTTTCTAGTATCAGATCTGTAAAGTTATAATTTATTGAACTAGAGAACAAACTAATTTTGCATCCATTTACTTATAGCTAAAACATAACTTTCAGAATTTACAGCCACACCCAACCCATCAAGATAGTTATTGTCTCTTATTTACAGGAAAAAAATCCAAAAATGTAAAAAATAACATTTTAAATGTTATGCCTGAAAAATTAAACCTGTGAATTAACACCATATCATCCCCTGCAGAAGAGACAAACATTAAATGGCGTAGTGATGAAAAGAAGCTCTAAAGCTAACATTTGCTTATTTATGGTTAGAAAAGCTGTTCTTTTGGATGATATATTATAGGCTCCTTGATATGTTAATTAAATTTTCTGTAAATGTAATATTTCAATTCAATGGCAGATAGATTGTCTAAAGTAGTGACTTGGAAATTAGCTAAGAGTGTTTGCCATTGTCATCATTAATATACAATTATTAAAAAATAATCATAAATCATATCAGAGATGATAAGTTAATTGTTAATGCTTACTTAAAATGTCTAGCTGGTTCCGTATGACTCTAATAAAACAATGAAATCAGTAAAACTAGAGGTCATTTTGCTAATGCTGCCTGATGTCCATGTCAGAATGAAAATTGCTCATCCTGCTACCTCAAGGCAAATCCACAGGAATGATATTTTACTTCTTTTTGGTGATATCATATTTTTTCTAGTTTGTAATTGCATAAAATGTCAAGAAGAAAATGCCTGTAAGTAAAATACAATATGCAACAACTCAAAAAATTATAAAAAATAAAGAATGCAAACTTGTTCTTTTCCCAATATGGATAATAGGTTTGCTTAAGGGCACTGATGGCAGAAATAGTACTTCATATTGTCAAGAGGAAACATGCAGTCTCAAAACAGACAAACAGATATGGTTCACTCATAAAATTATCTATATGGTAAAGAAATATAGTAATCTATAAACTGAAATATTATAACATTGTTTTACATTTGCAATTTTATTTTTAGACACCATATTCATTAATATTGACTTGGTTCATATAGGTAATAGTTTAATTTCACATTGATATCAGAATATTTTAATTACTTTATTGTCCTCAAAAATCATAATTAATTTATCATGATATTCAAATTTTGAGGACATAGATGTCCTATATACTGTTGAGTTGAAGGAGTTATTAGATATATATTTGAATTCCATTTAAAATGAAGAATTAAATAATTAGATATTGATCATGAAGTATACTCACCATACTTCTGTTTATATAATGAAATACTTGAGACAGGCTAACTTTATAAAGAAGAGAGGTTTATTTAACTCACAGTTCTGGAGTTTGAAATGCTCATATGATAATTGGATATTCTTATAGTTGGATATGAAATGTCCCCTAAAGAGCTCATTTTTAATGTTTGGAGCTGATGTAATTAAGTCATGAGGGTTGTAATCCCAGCAGTTGTAATCCCATTGTAATGGATTTATGTGAGTGGTGACCTAGGACAGTAGGGTGTGACTGGAGAAAGTGGGTCCCTGGGGTTGAGGCCTTGGAGATTATATATGGTTCCTCCTCGCACACTCTCTCTCTCTCTTGGTTCTGGCTTTCATGATGTGAGGAGCACACCCCATATACTCTCCCTCTTTCTCTTGCTTCCTGACACTATGACCTGAGATCCAGATGCTAGCCTCACATGGACTGAACCCCAAAACTACGTCTTTTAGATTATAGCTGTGAGAATGCTGACAAATACATCTGGTGCTGCTTTCTAGCTGGCAGAGAACACACATGGACATGTGTGTGTGTCTCGTCTCTCTCTCTTTCTCCTCTTATAAAGCCACCAGAATTGAATCATGAAGGCTCCACCCTGATGGCCTTCACCACTTCCCAAAGGCCCTATCTCTGAACACCATAGCAGATTAAGTTTCTACCCTCACCATATGGAGTCTTGGGAGACTCTCAAACCATATCTTATCCATGGAAGGAGGTGATGATGGAGATTTAGGATTGCTCAGAAGGGTCAAGCCAGGAATACTAGATACATTCTCTGAGACAAAGCTGGTGGATTAAATATGTGAGATGTTTGGAGAGTGAGCAGAAAGGATGACCACAGGACTCCTAAATAGACAAGTCTGGAGCCATGGAGAAAGCTATGCAAATACATGATATCTGCCATTATTTAAAGCAAAAGAGAAAATGAGAAAGGAAAGGAAAAAAAGAAAGGATATAAGAAGAAAAGAAGGGGAAGGGAAGGAGGTAAGAAGGCAGAAGGGACAGATAAAGGGGTAGAAAGCAGAGCGAATTGGGATGAAGGGAAAATAGGATCGAAGAAAAGAACATTTCAAAGTTGTACTGAAGTATGAGCTGAAGTCATGGATTTAATATAATTTAAAATTTCATAATATAGGTAAAAAATTGAGAAAATGGATGTTTCACATGACATAAAAGTGGACATAGAAAAAGGAGACGGAAGGAAGGTGATGATTCAGGGACAGCGGAGAAAGGCAGGTGGACATAAAGAATAAGAGTCCTGGTCAAAAACAGAGAGGGAATAAGTACTCTCCAGTGCCATCCATTTTCCTGCAAATGACATAACTTTGTTCTTTACGGCTGAATAAAACTCCATCATGTATATCATGTTAAGTAAAATATACCAGAAAGTTAATGCACCAAGATCTGTGTGCATGTTTGTATGTATGACTTCGAACCCCACTATGATGTATAGTTACAATGAACCAATAAAAGTATAAAAAAGAGTTAAATTTTTTAAAGTACATTTTTATTTGGGAAATAAACACATGAGATGTGCAATATGGCACACGTAACAAGAATATCATGTTATGAATATTAAAATTTTTCCTTATTTTGGATACTTTTTATCTGTCTCATCACTTGCTCTCTCAAACACTTTTATATCAGAAAAATGAATAAAAGAAAGATTGGTAGAAAATAAAGGAAGAAAATAAGATTCATGAGGTAGTGTTGTATGTTGGCATTGGCATGTAATCAGCCTCTCCAAAAATTAATGGGATAACATAATCACTATTTATTTAGATCACAATTCTTATCACCAGTTCTTTACATTGAACTGGGCTTGGTCAATCTTATCTTGTTTGCTCTCATCTGCAATCAGCTGGCAGGCCAACTCAGGCTGGCCAGGATGACTTGGCTCACATGTCAGGGGTTTAGCTGGCTGTTATCCACTGCAAAAGGAGCGACCATGTGTCACATATTATGTGACAGACTACTCCTGTCAGCTTCAGAAGGCAGCAGGACCCCACCAGCCATAGGAAGCCTTCCAAGTTCCTGCTCACATCATGCTTGCTTCTGGCTCATTGGCTAAAGTCCAGAATTAGTGTGAGGGACACAACCCAAAGTGTGCATTTCATTTGAATAGCATCAAATAATATGTTACACAAGAATAAAGTTAAAAAATATTGGGCAAGACTTCTACAATGGAAGCTCTAAAACATTGATGAGGGAAAATAAAGACCTAAATAAATGGACAAGTATACTATGTTTATGTTTTGTAAAGAGTAAATTCTGCAAAAATATAATTTTGCTCCAAAGTAATACTATAGGATAAGCATAATACTAATCTTAAAAACATCATATTTTATTTTTGCAGAACTTGCCAAATCCTCTAAAAACTGTTTATGGAAATTCAAAGAACTTAAATTTTTTAAAGCAATCTTGAAAAAGAACACAGTTGGACAACTTAAACTACCCAAATTCAAGAATTAGTATAAATCAATACTAATCAAGATAGTACATTACTGGCATGAGAACTGAAAAATAAATCAATAGACCTAAATACAGTATAAAGACATAGAGCCACACTTACATGATGACTCAATAGTTGGCAAAGGTTTCAGAGTAGTCCAAATAAACGGGGAAATATTTTCAACAAATATTTTGTAACAAATGAAAATCGTATAGAATAAAATTAACCTTAAACTGCACCTCCTCACATCATATGCAAAAATGGATCAGAAACCTATAGTTAAAATTGTACGCTTTCTCTCATATGTGGAAGCTAGAGAGAAAATAGGAAACAAAAGGGACTTCAGAGAAATGTGAAGAGACCAGTAGAAGAGTGGAAAGAAAATGTGAGGGTGGATTAGGAAGGAAACAGACCAAATAATGTTATGTCCATGTATAAAGGCATCACAACCAATTTTACTAACATGTACAGAAAGGGAGGAAGAGGTATGAGGGGTACAGAAGGAAATACACAAATGCTGTGTGCATGTGCATTACTTTGAGTCTCACCACGATGTGTATTTACAATGCACCAATAAAAGTATGAACAGTAAGTTAAAAATCAATAAAGAAAATGAGTAGGAGTGCCACGCTCTGTGAGAAAATATAGTACAACCTATGTCAACAAAAACTGTTATGTAACACTATATAATGCCATTAAAAAGAATTTTTAAAAACCCTTATAATGGGCAACAATATGAATGCTCCATTAAAATATACCAGTGGCCAGTTAGAACATGAAGAAAGAGCTCATGCTGGACACCATATGCATCGAAGATATGATTTAAGCCACACCAAACTATGAATCCCTCAGAAATGCTTCTTGATTTATTATAGGAAGATTCAGTGTCAACATCCCTGGTGGCCCTGAAGTATAAACATATATTACAGAGGTTTCTACTAACTTCTTTGAAGTATTCAATCATACCTGAAACAGGAGAAGCTCTCATTTTTATTTAATTGTTCATAGCTTTTCTATGCACTAAATTTGCTTTTCGAAAAAAAAATCCATTTCATGTAACCAAAACCCCATGCTATCCAGGTAAATTGCTAGTAAACTCTTCATCCTGAAGGCATCTCAGTGCTTTATCTGTGTTCTGATGGCATGTGATGTTCCTATCTCATTATTCAAGTTCTTATCAACTTTCCATGAAGCTAAAAAATTATTGTATGAAGCATCTATAGTTTATTAAGATTTATAGGAGCTCCTTCCACAATTATTGCACATACAAAAGACCACGTTTCTTAAAGACATAGACTGTTTCAATTAGCATTCTCACTGCTATGACCCAAAAAATTCTGATGACCACAACTTAGAAAAGAAAGATTTATTTGATTACATTTCTGAAGATTTCATTCCATACATATAGCCCATTTAAGCAGGCTGCCAAACAGGAGCTGGGGCTGTATGTTATTAGGGCATGGTGGTGGGAGGCAGAGAAAGAGGGTGGCATGATTATATCAGCTCATGGTGGTAGAGGAGAAAGAGAGAGAGAGAGAGAGAAGCAGGAAGCTGCTGCAGCCTGTCCTGAATACACTGTCCCTGACCACAACCCCAGGGACCTTTCCCCAGCAACTAACTTCCACCCCCAACATGGCTGCCTTATCTACTATGGAGTCTGGGGGACATTCTAAACCCAAGCCATAATGTAGATCATATGTAAAAATCTATATGTCTATGCTTATGTCTTCTAATGGTAAACATGCACATATCTGATATTGCATGGGGCAAAAGTACACTTATGAATTGATGCATTGATTTAAAAAAATCCATGTTTATGCTGAATTATCCTAGAACTTTTTTCATTTCTCTTAGTTTCTATAGATTCTACAGTCTCATTGCTTTAAAGATTGATTAGTTCTATTAGACATTTGAAACTATTAAAAATAAAAAATATAGATTAAAATAATTTGATAAAACTATACAACATGCATAACCAAACCAAAATTCAACAAAACAAAATAATTATTTACATATTTTAAATATCTGAATAACTAATTTAGATTGCAAATAACAATTGTAATAAAGTAGCTTACTTAAGAGTTAATCGGTTTTTTCTTAGATGATAATCTTTATTAATTTTGTTTGTTTTTACATCATGAAAAATAGATTTTACTTGTTTTATTTACCAGAACGAATCCTGCTTACTAGTGATTATGTGTGATGTACTTACCCAGAGTCAGGGATCAAGCATGTTAGATGATGGGAAAAGTAGATGAAGATAGATACAACATTTGTGCTGAAGGAACAAATAAGCTAATTAGAAAGATATTTAAACAATGATTCTACTAGATGGTCTTGTGTAGTATCTGACCAATATATAAAAGGAATTTATGTTAGGTGTAATCCTAACTTCATTATGATTGTCCATGTTTTTCCATCCTAATCCATAGGCTGTGAACAAGAAGAGACAGAGTATCCTACATGGCAGAAATTTTTGCAGATGTGATTAAAGTAACTAATCAGTTGACTTTTAGTTAATTGAATGAAAAGTCGTACACTGCTTGTGCTTAGATGGAAAATATTCAACCTATTACAAGATCTCTTTTAAAACAGAGTAATCTCAGCCAGGCGTGGTGGTGCACACTTGTAATCCCAGGACTAGGGAGGCTGAGACAGGAGGATGGCAGGTTCGTGGCCAGCCTCAGCTACTTAGTGAGGCCCTCCACAATTTAGCGAAACCCTGTTTCAAAATAAAGAGTAAAAAATTGGGCTGGAGGTGTAGCTTAGAGGTAGAATGCCCCTGGGTTCAATCCCTAGTTCCACAAAAACAAAAACCAAAAAATAAAACCCAACAGAGTAATCTCTTCCTCGTGGCAGAAAGTGACAGCAGGGAGATTTGAAACATGTCATGGATTTCATTTAACAACGTTTGTTTGGAGATGAAGGGGGACATGTGGCTGACGTGTGTGGCCTCTAGCAATTGAGACTGGTACTTGACTAATGGGCAGCAAGGGAGAGAGCAACTCTGCCCTAATACCAAGAGGAACTCGATTTGAGGAACAACCCGAATGACCAGGGGAGTGGATTGAACTTGATTCTAGTCCTATGAGTCCATAAGCAGAAAATGAAGTTTTGTCCTGTCTTGACTTCTGGCTTGCAGAACTGTGAGATAATAAATGGGTGTTGGTTTAAGCAGCTACAAGATTTTCTATGTAACAATAGGAAACTACCACTGTGGGCTCTGAGGGCACAAAATAGAAGGCAATTGTGTTGCGTTCAGAACCAAGCGTGGCTTTCTCCTGGGGAAACGGATCTTTATCTGTGACCCATGGATATGTGTATGTTCTCAGTTGTGGAAATCTGTATGCATGACAGGTGAACAAAGTCACCAAGAGAAAGGAGTCGGGTGCGTTCAGAAGCCATGACCTTGTGCACCGTGACGAAGGAGTAAGTTCCCTAAGGGTCAATGGCTACAGGTCGGACTTTTGAGGCTGGTGGAGAATACTTCCTGAAGTCTCAAATGCTATGCTCATAAACGTACCTTTCAGCATTAAAAAAGCCATGGAAGACTTCATTTAGTTACTTGTTTTGCAGAGGAGCAGTGTGCTTCTGTTTGAGAAAATTGCCACTAGTTTAAAGCAAAAATTGAAAAGAGTGAAGGTTTTTCATTTTAAGCCAGGTAATAGGATTTAGAAATTATAAATCATAGGCAGAGCTATTCAGACACTATAAATATTTTTCTCAGTTTATATAAAGCTTTGTGTTTATTTGATTTTCCATTTCTGGGCTCTGATGTGTTTTTTTTTTCCTACTCTCAGTATGTGGACCTGAGAAAATTAAAGTACGTGTACATATGCTTTGCTTTTTAATTGCTACCAAAAGCCAGAATAACAAAACTCAATGGCATAAAAAAGAAGCATGCTTTATGCTCATTAGTCTAAACATCAGCAGGAGAAATGCTGCGTGCTCAGCAGGGCTCAGTCATGTGTCTCCATGTAGCTGTAGATGAGCATATAAGCTAACTATGGTTGGGCTCTCTTGCATATTTGGCTGTCGGGTATTAAATGGTGTCAGGCAGGAAAACTGAACTTTTCTCCAAGATGACATATTTTATTCTCTTGCAATCTCTGCCTGCCTCATTATGAAAGTTAGCATTATACATGGCAGAACATCACTCCCTCCATGTTATTTTAGGATAATTAGCCACAAGGTTAGCCGAAAGTAAAATCCTTGGCAAACTTGTTTTACCACTTGATGGTGGGCAAAGTCCTTTCGCAGAGACTGGAGATACAGGAGAGCATGACAATACTGGGAATGTGCAATGTACCCATTTTTACTTTGTCAAGTTCCCTGCCTGGTGGTAATGAAATGGAATGCTTTCAGGATCAAGAGATAATATGAGGTATGAAGGACCTGAACAGCAGGAGTATGTGGTACCTGTGATGGCCCCTGTGAAAGCAATTTCAAATATAATATCAAAAGCCATGTTCTAGCTAAACAAACACATTTGAAGGAAAAATTCAGCTTTGGTTATAACATCTATTATTAAAGGAAGGCTCATTATATCATGAAACAAATAATTTTTGAGCATATAATTTGCTAATATCAATATTTAATAGATTACTATGTAACATTTACTCTACAAACGCAGTAAATTATGCAGTGTAATAATTAATTATATTTTCTACCACTGCAGTCTTCATCTCCACTCTCAACCTTTTCACTATTGTTCATAGTTCCATGGTGCATTGCAAAATAAATTTTTTAAACGCAGAAATTTTAATTCATTTTTTATTAAGGAACAACTTTATCAGAGACAACAATATGAATATAATTCTATATGACTACACATTCATGTACTCAATGTTATCTTTCTATTTCTGTAAAGATTCTATGATTTGCTGTTCTATTGCTGGCCAGATCTAATCAGAATTGAAAAACAAAATGCTCAGAATATTTAACAGTGAAATAAATCTCAAATATATTTTCTCTGAAAGCCGTCCCATTATAGTGATTTCAAAAATCTAAATAAATAAAATGTTTTGGTATCAATAGTATAATCTAGGATAATTCCATTTTAATATTAACTTAGGGGAAACAAATATTGCTATGTATCTTACCATATGAAGGGTAATATAATCTAACATTTATAGATGGCCATACCTAGTAAAATACACAACAGACCCACACAAGACAACATGGACCAAATAACACATGGAATAAATATTAGACTCAGATTTATATATCCCAAAGTCAATTTATTTATTTCCAAATCTCTAGGATATGTAGGTCATTTAGGCCACATTTGAAGTTGAAACAGAACATTGCTATTAACAATCAGAAAATTACAGTGAGACCTGAAGCAAGGTTTTCCCCCAATGAGAACTTACATATTTCTTGTTAATCAATTATTTATCCTCACAGTGAATTCCATTCTACTTATTAATGTTAAAAGTAACATTTGTTTAGTTGATTAATTTCTTCTGATAAGTCCAAGCCTCAGCTACTGCAAATCTGTGGGGATTACTCATTCTAGACTGAAGAATTTTAGGAGTGCTTCAATCCTTAGAACTGAAGATTCTCAACTTAGCTTTATCATTATTTGATGTGTTCCTATGAATACTTAATTTTTTATTACTATGCTTTTATTCGTGCATTACACTTTCACATCATAATGTAAATCATGTTGACTAGGGAGTGCATGAGATATAGTTACTTAAATTCTTTAAAATGATAAAGAGTTATCATTTGGTCCCATATTTCTAGGACCTTAGTTTATTTTGAGAGGATGAATTTTTTAGTTTCACAAAATATTTTAGTTGGCAGATTCTCCAGTGCCTAGGAGAAACTATGTGGTATATTGAGGGAAATTTTCAAAGAATTTTCCAAATTTTCTATCCCAAATTATCCTGAGGCTAAGGATTCCTTCCTAATCTCTCAATTCAAAATTGCTTCAGATGCAAACCAAATATACTATCATAATACATTTATTTTCAACCATTAAACCAATTATAAATATGTTTACCATCTCTTCAGAATATGCATTGATTTATCTGGGCCTGTGTCAAGTTGATAATAAATTATCTCTACATCTGCTATTCAGTTTTTCCTTCCATGTGTTAAATTCAAGAACATAATTGTTAACCCTCTCAAAGTGTAATGCTCAATTTTGACTTTCATAGTACTGAGTGGGGCCATGTTCAGTATCTCTTCCACTTGTTGGAATATATCAACCAGTCTCTGTTATTGACTCCTACTCCAATAGTATCCAAACACTAAATGCTATCATTTAAACCTAGAACATTCTTGTAAAGATTTGGTAATGTAAGGCAAGCACAATACTTCTCATCACAGCTGCTAATTACTATTCTTGGTTACATTAAATACACATAAAATTCTGTAGAATCATAAACTCACAGAATACTTATGGAGGGAGAGACCTGACATACACCCAGCATGGTCATGATCTACACCGACCCAATAATATGGCAACTGAGGAGCAGAGATGAGAAAGGACCAGCCTCAGAAGCCAAAGATTAGAAGATGAATATAGCCGGGTGTGGTGGCGCACGCTTGTAATCCCAGTACTTGGGAGGCTGAGACCGGAGCATCGCAGGTTCGCGCCAGCCTCAGCTACTTAGTGAGGCCCTCTATACTTAGTAAGACCCTGTTTCAAAATAAAGAATAAAAAATAGGACTGGGTGTGGAGCTCAGAGGTAGAATGCCCCTGGGTTCAATCCCCAGTACTGCAAAAAATAAAATGAATAAATAAATAAATAAATAAAAGAAGATGAATATAAACAAAGTCCAATCCTTGACTTTGGAGGTCCTTTCTGAGTCTTATCTATTTATTCTCCAATCTTTCTCTGAACCTAGAAACAAAACTATGCACATAGACTTTGGAAATTTCCAGAGCATTCATATAATGCTTTATGTGATATATGAGCTAAATGAAATTACTGATAGTATATTTTAAACAAAGTGACTTATATATTTATGTGTTTTTATATTTAGTGATAATGCTTTTTGTTACCCAATGTTACCCAAATCTAAACACTGCTGTCTGTAAGATGACATGTGCTGACGTGAATTCTGTCCCAGTCTAGAACATAACTAGTTGATGCTTATTGTCAATTCTTTGTCAGTTGTATAGTAAAACTCACAAATGATATTTACATGTATGTGTAGGAGATGATAGAATTTGCAAAAATTTTCAGCTTTTTTGCATTCCCTATGAAAGAAAATTGTTTAATTTATTATTTGACATATTATAAAATCATTATATTTTCAACATTATATTCTCCACGTTTGGTATCCATTTTATAGAAGCCTACCTTTAATATATTAGAAATAGTATCTTTGCAAAAGCTTGAAATAAATGTCTGGTTTTCATCCCAATGAGCAAACTTTTTTTGTTGTTGTGGTTGTTACATGGAATCAAAACTTTTAAAAATGTATTCTTTTAAAGTGTCTTTCTCATTAGCAAAACTAGGTCTGCAATAAGTTTTTTTTACTTCCTTTGAGAATGCTGTCAGGTTAAATTATTTAAATAATGAACACAGAACAGTTTTTGCTTTATATAATCTCTACTTTTTCCTTACAATTTGTTGCCTAATAAAAAAGCAAATATTTCTCCAGTGTCGTCTAATACTTACATAACTTTAAGACATATATGGCAAAGGAATAATGAGTACATCACCCTCACTTATAAAACGGTAGTTTGTGCAATTCACTAGTTTTATGCATAGAAATCAATGCTTATTAAAAGAAACCCCATTCATTGCTAGATAAACAATAAGTAATCACAAATTAATCATATCCATTGTCACTAATTATTTTAACTCCTTTCTCTGCATTCCACCCAGGAATGGGTAGAAGGGCTATTAGTCAAGTATTGAAATGTACAAGACTATCATAGCATAACTGTGAGCAATATTCAAAACCCTTCAATGGGTCCAGATGGGGAGAAAGTAAAAGAAAGATAATTTTATATGGGAAA
The DNA here is from genome assembly GCA_004027185.1 of Glis glis. Classification (NCBI taxonomy): domain Eukaryota; kingdom Metazoa; phylum Chordata; class Mammalia; order Rodentia; family Gliridae; genus Glis; species Glis glis. The sequence goes on from PVJS01023782.1 coordinate 19,876, forward strand.
GTATTACCAGGAAGCCTTCCAAAGCCAGAGAAAAACTGTGCTTTGTGGGAAGGTGCAGAAACCCCAGTTCATTGTCTTTTCTATGACCTCATATCTTAGGGAAAACCTGACCATGTGATTCACTTCATTCTGACATAAAGGTAAAATCCACGACTCTAACTTACTAAAATAACCTATGGTGGGAAAGGATTAAATAAATTTGGATAAGATTTGAGTGGAAACCATAGCAAGATCTAAACCCTCAATCTCACCCTAAATGATCTAATGATTAAATGCAATTCCATTCATAATTTCTGCTTTCATAATTCCAGAATTCAAGGATATTTCATGGAATGAGTAGAAAATGATGTTTTGAAAGTCTAATAAGTTAAGATGAGTTGTAAGTATGACTGGATATGAGATTGAAGTAAAAGGCAGAACTTGCCAATATTTTTTCAGCATCTTCTTCTGGATTTAATACAAGTACAATAAGGGTACTATTATTGTTATATTAAAATGATCTGAACACATCTCTAATCTCAGTACTTGGGAGGCTGAGACAGGAGAATCACAGGTTCAAGGCTGCCAACCACAGCGACTTAGGAGATCCTCAGCAATTTAGCAAGACCCTGTTTCAAAATAAAAACAGAAAGGGCTAGGGGTGTAGCTTGGAGGTACAATGTCCCTGGGTTTATTCCCCAATGCCAATAAAAAGATCTACCTTTTCTTTAGTAAATACTTATGAACTGAGGCTGGGGATTTAGTGGTAGAACGTGTCCTTAGCATACATGAGGCCCTGGGTTCCATTATCGGCATATCAAAAATAAAATAAAAAGCTATGAGAATGATGTATAAGATAGACCCTGGCATACACATCTGACACTGAAGAAAAGAATAAATTCATTAATAAATCATAATGTGATTTTTCCAAGTAACAGTAGGAGTAGAGACTAATTAGAACATCTAAAATCATTGTAGGTAGAGATTTATAGGAGGTAAAATCAACAAAACTTTATATCTGATCACATGTTTGAACAATACAGTAAAAATCAAGAATTGAAATGACATTTTGTTTTCTATTGGCCAACTAAGTAAGTAGGTATTCTGTATATTGAGAAGGAAAATACTTTAGTCAATTCAAACTGCTACAATAAATTAACACATACTGAGTGACTTAAGCAACAATTTTTGTTTTCCTCAATTCTGCAGGCTGGTAAGCCCAACATCAAAGTGCTAGTAGGTCCAGGGTCTGGTGAGGTCTCTCTAATTTTCAGATAGCCATCTTCTCTTTGTATCATCACATGATAAACAGCAGAGAGATATGAAGCAAGCTCTCATTTATCTTTCTTTTAAGAGTACTAACTCTGTTCAATGGGGTTCCACCCTCATGACTTAATTATCTCCCAAAGTCCCCAATCACCACATACCATCATATTGGGGATTAGGTTGCAAGACATGAATATTGGGTGGGAGAGGTACACATCACATTATAGCAAGGAAGAAGAACATGCCATATGTACAAATATGTATTATAAATGAACCATGTATTCATATATATATACACATACATATCTACATACATATACATACACATACTATATATATATACATACATACTATATATATACATACTATATATATACATCTAGTCCTATCATGATCCTCTATGTACTAGTTAGTGGTGAAAAAATACTTTCATAAAACTTTTAATTCAGGCTGACTAATCTCAGTCAGATCCAGAATTCAAAAATTTTATTTCTTTTTTTTTTTTTTTTGCGGTTCCGGGGATTGAAGCCAGGGTCATTCTACCTCCGAGCTACACCCCTGGCCCTATTTTTTATCCTTTATTTTGAAACCGGGTCTCACAAGGATGCGGAGGGCCTCACTAAGTAGCTGAGGCTGGCCGCAAACCCGGGTCCTCCGGTCTCAGCCTCCCAAGTACTGGGATTACAAGCGTGTGCCACCACGCCCGACTCTTATTTCTTCTTAATAAGGAAACAAACAAAAAAGAACCTCCAGTCTCAGCATCTTCTGCCTTCCATCCCTCATCCCTGCACATTCCACAGGTGTGCCTATGTGTGCACCTGGAAGCACATGGACCCTCGTGAGTTGGGAGTTGTGGGATTAAACACACTCTATCCCTGAATCTTCTGGTTTCCAGAGCAATGTCCCATTTTCCCTGGCTAGAGTGGCACTTGTGAACATTTGAGATGGTGTATCTTTTGATATCAAGTATTGGGGATCATTGACTCTAGCCCCTTGAAGACTCAGCCATTCCCCAAGAATTTTCCTGCTTCAGACCCTACCATCTATGTCATCTCCTCCATTCATCCAGCCCTCAAGTGGGGGACATAACTAAAGCATGCTATGAACAACCTTGCCCATCTCAGTGGTCATGACAAAGGGGCAAAGGCACCTTGGTGCATGACCCTTTCTTCCCCTGTCCTCTCCTCACCTTCTCCAGCAGGCTGGGGAAAGCCAGGTCTCTGAGGTCTCTCTGCACAGTGGTTCCTTCCAGGAGTATCAAAGTAGAATCCAATGCCACATTTAACCTAAGCTTCCCTCATTTAATGAAGCTTCCCATCTCTGAACCAAGGCATGAAACAGGAAAAACTGACCAGAAATATTACAGGAATGCTTTCCTGACTCTTCTCTCTCTCCTTGTGATTCTGTGTGGTTTGTGTGTGTCATTTTTTCCTTCTCCTCTGACATTCTCTATTTACTACAACAAGAACACCACAGGCTTTGGTGACAGAGGTGAGAGAGTGTCTGCTCCATGTTAAGGAAAACCCTGTGAGTTGGGTCCTGTAGATCCGGACTTTGATTTAGGAAAAGAAGGAAAATTATTCCAGAAAGTCTTTTGTTCCAAAATAATTGTATGGCCTTAACCTGATTCTTTTTCTTATACCAAAAGCCTTTATTTCTGACTTTTTAAATTTTTTTCCTTTTGTTTTTCAATGCTGGGGATGAGACCCAGGGCCTCATGCATGCTGGGCTACTATGCTTTACTGCTGAGATATATCCCAACCCCCTCATTTCTGAAATATTTCAAATCATTATCTTTGTACAAGTTCCTCTTTCTCTTTAAATTATTTCATTAGTAATCTTCACCCTCCTCCTGCCTGCTCAATCCAAAAGAAAGAGAGAGAGAAAACAAAACAAACAAAAGACACCATTGTCTAGAGCCCACCAGATTGAAAGTGTTACTATCAGAAAGGCAAATAAGAAAAGAACCTTAATATTTTTAAATATCTTTTTATAAATAACTTAGTACTTCAGCATTAGTAATACTAATACTAATACATACTAATACTTCAGCATTAGTACTACTAATACTAATACATACTAATAACACACCATGGACTAAAACAAAATGGATATGGTTTTGGGGGAAAGAACTGAAATAATATGGAATTGGAGGTAAATTTAAGAAAATTAAATTTCATATTATATATTTATAGTTTTTGCAAAGTCACCAAATAAAGTATATATTGAGGGGAAAAATCAGTAACAAGATTTAATTGGATTTCTTCCCCATCAAGGAATCTAATTTCTCAAATTATGTTGGAAATACCACAGTGATTTTAGGGGAAAAATACATCAAACAGGAGAAAGCAGAGAAACTGCTATTGAGTTAAGTGTTTAATATGAATCCTAAATTAAGGGTTCTAGGAGATAGTCAATCTATAGTAACCAATATAACCATAAAACTCAACACAAGTCATACTGTGTACCAATTAGTCACTGGGATGCTTGCTATCTTGTAAATCACTGGGAGGGATGGTGGTGGGGGTTAGAGTATTGGCACAATGGCAGAATGAACAAACATAAGCTGTATGAGGGCAGGGACATTTTTATGTTAACTATTGAAGATTTAGCCCATAAAAGTAGTACCCAGGTTCATGAGTCACAGCTAGAATGCTGAATGAAATTCTTTTCTCCTAGAGACATTGCTCCTATACGTATTCTCTGTCATTGCTATGACACCTTACCTCAACTTACTTTCTCACAGATCTGTAAGTAAGATAATTCTGACACAGGTTTCTCAAGGCTGAATGAAAGTATCAGCAGGCTTGTCTTCCTTTCCACAGCTCTGGGGATGAATCTAGTTTCAGGATTATTCGGCTGTTGACAGGATTCAGCTCTATTTGGTCTTGGCAATTCAATGTCCATTTCTTTTCTGCTTATCAGCCAGAGGTGGTTCTCAGCTTTAGAGGTGCCCACATGCCTCGACTCCTTGCTTCCTTTATCTTTCAAAACTACCAACAGCAAGTCATTCTCATGCTTTAAGTCTACCCTGCCTCCTCTTCTCTCCTCTTTCCTGCTTTCCCCATCTGTCCATGATCTCTAATTGACCTTTTTACTTTATCTGTTGCTTTGGAAGGACTCAATTACCTTTTCAGGTAGATAACCAAGTAAAATCTTCCTATTTTGGAATAAGCAGAACTAGTGATCTCAATTCCATCTTCAAAGTCCCTTCACCCCAGTATCCAGTCATTAATGCTTGACTGAATGACCAAAGCACGAGAATCTTGGGAGGGAGACATCTTTAATATTCTGCTTTCCTCAATTTTCTTGTTTTTTTGATTCTATAATCAATAATAATTTTTTAAAAAGCAAGGCGCTAGACACCTTTTGCATATCACAATAAAATAATAACCATGACTCAATTTAAAATAATAAAAAGCTTACAGATTGAGAAATGTCATATAAACAATAGTTATGAAAAAACTGTATTATAAAAATACTTGTATATGAGTCTTAATGATATTGTTCCATGAAAATAGCTAGGTAATAGTTCAACTCTTAGAAGAGTAAGAGTGAGTAAAACTTTAAAGGAAAATATGGTCTAAGTTTGATAAAGAATGTTAGTCCAAAGTGTTATGAAAGGAAGAACTACAATTCCAGAAAGAAGTTGTTGCATACAAAACAACATTCTGTAAATGGTGGAGTCTGTGAGATATAGGTGTAGCCGAAAGAATGAATGGGTTTTAGGAAAAAAAATAGATTATAAAAATAAATTGAATCAAATGTGAAAATGCCTTCAGTACCATACACTAAGGGACTATATGAAAACAAGGGAGGTCAAAATCTAGAAAACTAGGTGTGGGAGTATATGCATGTGTGTTTTCTTAAGATACCTATGAGAGTTTTGTGCAATATAGGCTGGACAAGTGGACCTAAAGCTTAGAGACTTGAAAACAAATTGAAAAAATAATGTATTCAATTAATAGCACACTCCAAGGTCAGCTTCACACATTAATGTAATTCAAATCTTTATCTATGAATTTTGTAAATATAATATAGACTATGAGAGAATCCAGTTGATTCTTTGGAAAGAGTTTTAATGTGGAATTAGATTAACTTCTTTATCTTCACACTACTGTTTTCCTTTCTTTTGTTCATGTTTGCTGTGCATATTTACTGCTTTCATATTTAATCCTTGTTCTATTTATTTATTTATGTTAACCATACCAGATTTTGGAAGATAATCCAGTTACGCACAGAGTTTCCTCTTCTTATGCTGCAGTATCTGAAATTTATTCACATGCTGAATGGAATTGCTTCAATTCATTATTACTGAAGCAAGCAGAAGATTGCCATCAAGTGAATTTTGGTTTATAATTCATGATCACAGGAAGAAAAAAAATAACACAATTCCAGGAAATGGATGAAAGTAAAGGAGTATATTTTAAATATATATTTGTGTGTTCACAATTGGAATAGTTCTCCAAGGAAATTATTTTATATAGATTCATGACAATAACCACCTGCTATAAATTTGTTTGGGGCACACTTGCAAGATAGCACTGCAAGCTGATCATTGCTAACAAATATACCTTTCACAGGAGAAATGCACCAACAAGTCAGTCACAACACACTGGGTCTGTTCCACAAGCTATTAATAAAACTGCAAGAAGACTCAATAAGGAGCCAGAGAATATTTTTTCTTTACAAAGTATTAAATGAATATTTCTACATTTTTCTGACTATAAATAAATTGATTTTGAGTCATAAAATTTTGAATAAGTAAAAAGTCTGGATTTTTCTAATTTCATACATGGTACATAAACTCTCTGATTTTTTTCTGTTTTTAATGCAAAATGATCACAACAGAAAATAAGAGAAAAATACAATAGAAACTTTTATTTTTAAGAAATATTGAGTGGTATTCTTCTGGAAATTTGAATTCAGTTTTGGCAAAAACAATGGAAATAAGTTTTAGGTTGGATGAGGAAAACAGTAAAAGAAATGTATAATACATTTTAAAAGCTGGGCGTGGTGGTGCACACTTGTAATACCAGTACTTGGGAGGCTGAGACCAGGGGATCCGTGTTCGCGGCCATTCTCAGCTACTTAGTGAGGTTCTCCGCAACTTAGTGAGACCCTGTTTCCAAATAAAAAGAATAAAAAATAGGACTGGGGGTGTAGCTTGGAGGTAGAATGCCCCTGGGTTCAATCCCCAGTACCAAAAAAAAAAAATAGGTTGGGAGGTGTAGCCTGGAGGTTAGAAGGCCCCAGAGTTCAATCCCTAGTACCCAAAAAATAATACATTTTAAATTATTTATTAATTATTATAAACATATTAGACTATTGTGTATTAAAATATATAATGATATATGCTATGGAGATGGTGAAACAGAGAGATGGAATCTGGGCTGATTGTGTGTGTCTGGTGGGGTTGGGGTTGAGGAGCAAGAGAACACTGTAATTATAAATACAGAAGTCTTGATCAAGGTACTGACCTTTGGGTTAGACCTAACGGCATGAGGATAAGTCTTGTAAATTTCTGGGAATGAACATTGCAGAAAGAGAGAAAGGAAATGTAAGGCTGGGAGATGAGAAGGCAGTTGTCTCCTGGTAAACTAACTCTCAAAACAAAACACCACGATTTTTAAAATTTGCTCATTTCTGTTGTGTAAATACACCATGACAGATTTCAAGATGTTGATTTCAATCTTACAGAATACAGAGTTGGAGAGGCACGCAACTGGTTCTCAAACTTGTTCCAGAGGCTCCTTCACACCACTGGAAGAGAGTGTTAGGATATGAGTTCAAGGTTATATGGGAAAGTTGGGAGTGAGGTGATGTAGGAGCTTTAAAGCCACTAATGACTCTGATTTTTAATCTGTATAAGATGGAAAATCATTGAATGGTTTAAGTCTACTTAATTCTTAAAAGTATAACACGAAATTATAGAAATCCCAAATGTTGCAATTAAAACTTCTGAAATAACTCTAATAAAATATAAAAGTACTTATGAAAATTAAATAAATTTATAATTCATAATTTTAATGTCGCATGCAGAGACAGATTAGAGTGAGCCTCTCAGGAACAACCTACAAAAGGCATAAAAGATTATAAGTGAACGTGGGCTTTGATTGATGAAATATAAAAACCTTTGGTTTTTTACCTCCCTTGTCATTGTTAAATTTATAGTGAACTAATATTTAAATAATATAGAATGGGAGGAAAGCCAACATTTTAACTTACTTACCTTGGTTAGGAAATGTGCTACACTGAAAATAATTTACATTTAACTGTGAGTTGCTTTTCCATTTCTAAGAGTTTCTATCTGAACATTAGACATTCCATCAACCCTCTTGTCTTACTGCACTCCAAATAGCCCTCGCTGCTTGGTAATGGTAGTGAAGTCTACCATCCAAGGTGAATGATTCCTTCTTCCTCATCTACCCACATAAGAGGCATCCACCTTGGTTCTCAAGTCTCACTTGACTCCGTAGGACCTCAAGAGAAGATGGTTCCTTTTCCCCAAGCTCAGCTCCTCTTCTTGAGTTCTGCATTTCTTCCCTTACCGTTTGCCCAGAGACCTCCTTCCACCTCCTAGTGTACCACTCACATCTTCAACAGGAACAAATACGAACATGATCAAATCAGTGTGACGTTGACAGAGATGCTTCTCCATGTTCTGTGGATCTAAAGCTATCTCTCTCCCTTCACGGCAAACTTTGCATGTAAAACAGAGCTTTCAGTTCAACTTGTTCCTTGCTCATCACTCCCCGTCTGCTGTCCTTTGTTTACCATCCTGCTCTTTCTTGCGAGGCTCACTTTACGGGGTCATCAAGCATCTCATCTATCTCAGCTACACTGGGAAGCTTTCAGTTGCTCTAACACATCACAAGCCATGCCAGCTCAGCTACTGGCAACCTCATACATTCAAATTCCTGTCCTAATAATCATTGATCCTGTGTTTTCTTTTTCTTTTCCTGTAACTTTTTTCTGATCATTTTTCTAGTCTCTTTTTCTTTTCACTAACACGTAAGCATAACTGTTTCCTGATGTTTCATTCTCTGTCCTATCCTTCTCAGACTGTACACATTTTTAATGTATTCACAATTTATGTATCTACAAGCTTGCTTAAATATCTTATTGGCATAGTTCCTCTTGATGTCTTCTATAAGTTTCAGAAACTTATTTCTAACAGTTCTCAATACATGCCTAATAAATGTTCAATAACAAATGAAACTGAATTTAAAATATTTTTCTTCTATTCTATCCTTCCATGTCTGCTTCTATCTTGGGAAAATGGTTCAACTGTCTATTTGAGGCTAAAGTCTCAAATTGGTGAATATATTATAAAATGCTGTGTCTCACTCATCAAATATTATTATTTCTATCTCTTATGTTTGTAAGCTATCCTTGCTTCTCAGTCCCTTATGCTGCCTTCATTCAAATTACATCATTTATTTCCCTCTATGAATACAATGGATTCTTAACTGTATATAATAGAACCTTGGGTTATCCTTCTTCTTCCAATATGAATACCAATATGAAGTTTCCTCAAAAGACTAGAAATAGAAGACTAGAAAAGACTTGTAATAGAAGCGCCACATGACCCAGATATACCACTCCTCAGTATTTTCCCAAAAGAATTAAATTTAGAATACTACAACGATACATGTATACCAATTTTTATAGCAGCAAAAGTCACAATAGCCAAATTATTGAATCAACCCAGGTGTCAACCCATCAACATATGAATGGATAAATTTTTTTATATACACAGTGGAGTTCTGCTCAGCCATAACGAAGAACAAAATTATATATTTGCAGGAAAATGGATGGAACTAGAAAATAGTATCCTAAGTGAGATAAGCCAGTCTTAGAAAGTCAAGGGTTACATGTTATCTCTCATATGTAGAGAGAAAACAGTAATAATATCACCCTTTTGATATGGTCCCAGTATCTTTATGGCCCTTTCCCACCCACCTTTATTCTTGAAATTTAACTGTCTAAAATGGTGATAGGCAATCTTTTATTGCTAATTATATATGCTATTCCATATAGCATATGTTCCAGAGAAAATGCCAGACTCATTCTTATTTATTTATTTATTTATTTTTGCGGTACTGGGGATTGAACCCAGGGGCGTTCTACCTCCGCGCTACACCCCCGGCC
>PVJS01023783.1:0-12331 GCA_004027185.1 Glis glis
GCAATAGGAAGTACACAGCCCCAGCTATGAATTAGTCTTGCCAGAAGTTTGAACATGAATCTAATCAAGAATCTAGATCTAACTACTAGTTTGCAAGAAATGTAGGAAATAGAGGAACGAGTTAAATGAAAACACAGATATGTTCAGCCAAATCTAATGTGATAGGTTCTATAAGACAAATGACATAGTTCCTCCTCCTACTCCTCCTCCTCCTATACTGGGGACTGAATCCAGGGGCATTCTACCTCTGAGCTACACCCCCAGCCCTTTTTATTTTTTGTTTTGAAACAGGGTCACAATAGGTTGCTGAGAGTCTCACTACATTGCTGAGGCTGTCTTTGAACCAGCAATCCTCCTGTCTCAGTCTCCCAAGTCCTGGGATTACAGGCATATGCCACCATGCCTGGCCAACATAGTTTCTTTTTTTTTTTTTTGGTACTGGGGATTGAACCCAGGGGCACTCTACCTCCCAGCTACGCCCCCAGCCCTAATTTATTTTTATTTTGAAACGGTCTTGCTAGGTTGATGAGAATCTCACTACTTGCTGAGGCTGTCCTTGAATCTGTGATCCTCCTGTCTCAGCCTCCCAAGTCCTAGGATTACAAGTGTGCGCCACAACAGTTTCTTTAATAAATGAATGGCTTTAAAAAGGTGGAGATTTGCAAGGATGTGGAGAAATCTGATCTCCTGTGCACTGTTGGTGGGTGTGTTAAATGGTGTAGCTGCTATAGAAAGTAGTATGGTGGCCAAGTGCAGTGTTGTAATCTCAGCTACTCAGTAGGTGAAGGCAGGAGGGTCACAAGTTCGAGGTCATCCTGGACAATTTAGTGAGAGCCTATCTCAAAAATGAAAAGGATCTGGGGATGTTATGTAGCTCAGTGGTAAAGTGCACCTGGGTTCAATCCCTAGTACCACAAAAAAAGAAGGAAGAAAGGAAGGGAGGGAGGGAGGAAGAAAACAGTATAGTGGTTCCCCCCAAAATTAAAAATAGAATTACCAGAGGTGGGAGGGCATCGTTCAAATTTATTTATTTATTTATTGTGTGTTATCAGGGGATTGAACTCAGGGGCATTCTACCTGTGAGCTACACCCCCAGCCCTATTTTATTTTATATTTTTAATCTTGAAACAGGGTCTCCCTAAGTTGCAGAGGCTGGCCTCAACCCGTGATCCTCCTGTCTCAGCCTCCCAAGTACTGGGATTACAGCTAGTAACTCAATTTTGGAGTGCACTGTTAGCATGTGCAAGGTCCTGAGTTTAATCTCTAGCACCAAAAAAACCAAAAACTACTATATGTATTAGTCAGCTTTCTATAAATATAACAAAGTTCCTTAGATAATTTATAAAGATAAAAGGTTTATTTTGTGGAGGAGAAACTTCAGTGGAGCCAAGGAGGTGATCTAGGGGAAGGGGAGGGGGAATGAGTGATGATCAATGAAGGAATTACTACCATCACTTTATGTACATATGTGAGAATACCAATGTCAATTTCAGTACCCTGTATGGGGAAGGGGTGATGGGGAGGGAGCTGGGGGAAATCCCACCAAGTACTGTGTGCATGTATGTCACTAGCGACATGATTTCCATTATGATGTGAGACTGTAATACACCAATAAAAGTATATTTTTTTAAAAAAGGTTTATTTTGGCTCACAGTTTTGCAGGTTTCAGCCCATAACCAGTTGACCCTGTTGCTTCGGGCCTGTGGCAAGACCACATCATGGCAAGTAGCTTGTGGTGGAGAAAACAGTTCACCTTAAGACCAGGAGGTGAAAGAAAAAGAGGAAGTGACAGTTTCCCACTATCCCTTCAAGGTCACTCTCCCCCACGCCCCGTGGCTGGAAGACTTCCCAGCAGGCCCTACCTCTTACAGTTTCTACCATCTCACAAAAGCACCAGCCTAGGGACAAGTATTTATCACATGGGCCTTTGGGGAGATTTAAGACCCAAACTATAGCAAATGCTGTTTAGTAGATGAAAATGTCATTTCTGATTCTTCATCAGCTGGATTGTCACTATTTATGTATTTATTTTGTGGTACTGGGGATGGAACCCAGGGGCATTCTACCTCTGAGCTACACCTCCAGACCTATTTCATTTTTTATTTGGAAATGGGCTCACTAAGTTGCTGAGGCCCTCCCCCAAGTTGCTGAGGCTGGCCGCGAACCTGTGATCCTCCTGTCGCAGCCTCTCAAGTACTGGGATTACAAATATTCACCACCTCGCTGGCTTAGATTGCCACCTTAGACCAGGATTATTTCAAACTGCAGGTTGCAATCCATTAGTGGGTCATGAAATCAATTTTTTTTTCTCGGTGTTGGGAATTGAACCTAGGGCCTAGTGGATGCTAAGCACATGCTCCACTACTGAGGCACACCCACAGCCCCAGCGAAATCAATTTAGAGGTTTGTAATCAACATTAAGAAAAAATAAGTTGGGCTTGGTGGTGCACTCTTGTAATCCCAATACTTGGGAGCTTGAGACAGGAGGATCACAGGAGGTTTGAGGCCAGACTCAGCAATTTAGCAAGACCCTATTTAAAAAATAAAGGGCTGGGGGTGTAGCTCAGCGGTATAATGCCCCAGGTTCAATCCCTAGTACTAAAAGAAAAAAAGAAAAGTGCTGACCGATGCTACAACATGATTGAGCCTTGAGAATATTGTCAAGCAAAAGACGCCAGGCACAAAGGTCACACACCATACAATTCCATGAATATGAGATGCTTAGAATAAATAAATCCATAGAGAAAGCAAGTAGATTAGTATCTGGCAGGGGCTGGAGAGAGAGGGGAACTGGAAGGGACAACTGCTAACTGGCTCAGGGATTTTCTTTTGGGATGATGACAATGTTTTAGAATCAGACACACTCAAAGATGATGGTTGTACAACACTATGAATGCACTGAATGGATCCAGGGACTGTCACCCCTGGATCCATCCAAAATATGGCACCCTGGCATGCTGATTATTTTAAATTAAAGGAATTTAGCAGCAGATGCTGCAAGAGGCTGTAACTTCTTGTCAGCTTGAAGTCAGGACCTGACTATGAAGGAAGAAAACAATTATCTCTGGTTCCTTCCCTGAGTTTTCCTTAATTAAAGTCATTTTGTAGGACAAAAGACAGAAGTGGGCCGGGCATGGTGGCAGCACGCACCTGTGATCCCACTACTTGGGAGTCTGAGACAGGAGGATCACATGTTTGAGGCCAACTCAGCAACTTAGCCAGGCCCTGTTTCCAAATAAAAAATAAAGGGCTGGAGGCCGGGCGTGGCGGCGCACGCTTGTAATCCCAGTACTTGGGAGGCGGAGACCGTAGGTTTCCGCCTCCCAAGCCAGCCTCAGCTACTCCCCAGCCAGCCTCAGCTACTTAGGCCCTCCGCAACTTCCTGAGACCCGGCTTCAAAATAAAAGTATAAAAATAGGGCCGGGGATGTAGCTCGGAGGAAAAAAGCTCGGAGGAAAAACGCCCCTGGGTTCAATCCCCAGTACCGCAAAAAAAAAAAAAATAAATAAATAAAATAAAATAGAGCTGGGGGTGTAGCTAGGAGGTAGAATGCTCCTGAGTTCAATCTCCAGCATCCCGTATCCTAACCCCTCCCCAAAGACAGACGTCTGTCAACATGCTGGGACAAACTTTTGCACGCAACATTGCCTTCTATTTTGGTTCCATTCAATATTCCAGAAAGAATCATTCATAATCCATTCTCTGTTCTTCGCCCCCAATGGACTTTGTTCCAGGACTTTGTATGTTTCTCCAAGCCCACTGAATTCCTCTAAAAGTCATTTACTAGTCCCTAAAAATTGTCTACATTCCCCCTTGTCCCCTTCCGTTATGGAAAGGGGTATGTAAGTTTCTGAATCATGTGTTGGGTTAGTGGGTTATCACACTCCTGCTATGCCACCCCCCCATGATTGTTTCCCTTTTGTAAGCTAATACATTTATATGCCCCCCTTTTTTTTTTTTGCCGATGCATTCAATCGAGCCTTTCTAGCGCGAAAAGCAGCCTTTTCTTTCGCCCCTGAATAGTAAACACCACCGGACCTGTAAACTTTACCATCTTCTGTTTCGCAAACCTTACCTGAAAAACAAAAACTGAATTGGTGGTTAAGAAAGCTCTTTGGACAGCGGCTCCGCTCAGCACTTAGAGACGCGTCGCATCGCGCTAGTGGGATTCCGCTCGGCTCTGCAGCGAGGCTCGGAGGCGGGCCCTGGGTAACGGGCAGAGGGGCGGGGTCAGGGGTGGGCGGGGCCCTGATGGGCGGGCCCTGGTAGGCGGGCCCTGGTAGGCGGGCCCTGGTAGGCGAGCCCTGGTAGGCGAGCCCTGGTAGGCGGGCCCTGGTAGGCGGGCCCTGGTAGGCGGGCCCTGGTAGGCGGGGCCAGAGCGGCCGGGTCCTATTGGGCGGGCCCTGAGTGGGCGGGGCCGGGACGCGGCCGCCCTGGGGAAGTGCGTCCCGCGTCCGGTGCGCCTGTTGCCGTGAGAACCCGTGACAACAAAAGGCGCGGGCGGCGGCGGCCCGGCAGAGCAGAGCGCCGAGTCCTGCGATCGCCACCGGAGCCCGGGCTTGCCCCAGCCGGTCAGTGCGCGCCCGGCCGGCCGCCCCGCCCTCCGGCCCGCCTCGCCGCGCCCCCGCCCGCCGTTGGACATTCGGGGCGCCGCGGGGGGCTCGGGGCGGTTGGGGCGCGGGCGCGGCGAGCGGGGAGGGCCCGAGGGCCGGGGCGGGGCGGGGCCCGGGAGCGGCCGCCGGCGGCGGGACGGCGGGAACCGGGACCCAGCCTCGGGTCGCTCCTGGTACGCCCGGGTCTGCGGGGTGAGGAGGGACGGGAGGCGCGCTGTCGCCGAGCTGCCTTAGGTCCCCGGCCCTCTTGCCGCCGTAGAGATTGAAACTTTGGTGCCTTGGAGCGCGGCGGAAATCCTAAAGCACCCTGCCTCGCCAGCAGGTGATCCGCCGCTTAACACCGCCCCTCCAACTTTTCAAGTCTTCTTGTTCCCTCGTTTTTACTCATGAGCTTCTTTATGTATTGGGGGCCTTTAATGAGATCCGTATGCGATTCACTCTCCATCTGCTGGGGAGTTTCTTATGAAATTGTTAATAATTCACAAGTTTTGACAGCCGCTACTCCCTGCGAAACCAACGGCACAGGATGGCAATGGTATTTAGAGACACTGATCAATGACATAGCATCGAGGATCAAATACTTCTCTGGCCCTTGGTCACATTTCAAAAACCTATGGAGCATGCCTAAATATCACTAGCCAATCAGATTTCCTCTTTGTTTTTTAACATCAGTTGCTGACAATACATGTGCATCTGATGGCTATAATCAGAATCTCAAGAAATATAAGTATTTCGAACTTTTAAAAGACACTTGAAGAGCCGGGCGTGGTGGCGCATGCTTGTAATCCCAGTACTTGGGAGGCTGAGAGAGGAGGATCACAGGTTCGTGGCCAGCCTCAGCTACTTCGTGAGGCCCTCCGCAACTTAGTGAGACCCTGTTTCAGAATAAAGAATAAAAAATGGGGTTAGGGGTGTAGCTCTGAGGTAGAATGCCCCTGGGTTCAATCCCTACTATCGCAAAAAAAAAAAAAAACCCCAGACACTTGATTTCTTGTATATTGACTGTTTACAAGCCATATGTGCATGGACCATTATTATTTTTTAATGATTAAACGAGTTTCAGTTGTCTGAAAGGCAGTTCTTCAAGGAATAAATACAGCTTGTTTATAGATAAAAACCAAGAAAGTAAAAATACCCCAATTACATTTGAAAATTTTTATTAGCAATTTAATTGAAAGTAGTTAGGTTTGGGCCAGGTGTAGTGGCTCACACCTGTAATTCCAGTACTTGGGAGGTTTGCAGGTTCGAGGCCAGCCTCAGCAACTTAGCAAGACCCTGTTTCAAAATAAAAAAGGCCTGGGGATGTAGCTTGGAGGTAGAATGCCCTTGGATTTAATCCCCAGTACTGAGAGAGGGGGGAGGGGGAGGGAAAGGAAGAGGAGGGAGGGGGGAAGAGGGAAAGGGGAGAGGAGAGAGGAGAAAGGAGAGAAGAGGGAAGAGAGAAGAGAGAAAGAAAGAAATTATAGGTGTTCACAGATATTCGAAAGAATCAACAGTATCCCTGCAGTCTGAAAAAGTTTCCAATACCAAATAATTGTGAAGTCCTTTAGGATCCAAGAAAGTGTTCACCATACATATGAGTATTTATTTTTCAGTGCAGAATTTCATTAGAATGATTAAAGGTTGGGTGCATCTCTTTCTTTTGGCCATTAAGGATAGCTTGTTGACTCTGTTTTGGGATTTTACAGCCCAAGGGACTGGATAATTTTTTGCTCTCAGTGGGATAATAGGATGATGTAAATGGTTTTGGTTGTGATCCTCTTCAGATTCTCCACTCAGAATTCTAAATGCAATGTACTGCTGCTAAACTTTTTAAAAGGGGCTAGGGAATATAAAATAGGTTGTCATTAATGTCTCCATAGCAGGTAATGCATAAAATGTTATTTTCTGTCCAGCAGTCTGCCAGGTACGTGTTCAAGATGCAGCTTTTCCAAGGAACCTAGCCTCACCCAACTTATTAATTTTCATCATCTACAGTTAAACATTATCATAGATTACCTGTTTATGACCTCATTTTTTTTCAGTACTGGGAATTGAGCCCAGGGGCATTCTACCTCCAAGCTACACCCCTAGCCCTATTTTTTATTCTTTATTTTGAAACAGGGTCTAAGTTGCGGAGGGCCTCACTAAAGTAGCTGAGGCTGGCGAGGAACCCGGATCCTCCAGTCTCAGCCTCCCAAGTACTGGGATTACAAGAGTGCACCACCACGCCTGCCTATGACCTCTTTTAAGTTTTTTTATGGTGTAAGTTTCATCCTACCAAGACTGAAAATCCATATACAAGTTTTTATGAAAACGTGGATATTTCTCTTGGGTGTAGAATTGCTGGGTCAAATGATAACTCAATGTTTAACTTTTTGAGCAATGGCCAGTCTGTTTTCCAAAGGAGCTATACCATTTTACATTCCCACTAGGAGTGTATGATGGTTCCAATTTCTTTACACCCACACTAACACATATTATCTTTCTTTTTGATTAATAGCCATGTTAGTGAGGAGTAGTATCTCATTGCCTGCCTTCTTTCCTGTACACATCCACATCCTTTTTTATTATTTATTTTGAGACAGGTCTCACTGAGTTGCCAAGGCTGGCCTTGAGCTTATGATCCTCCTGCTTCAGTCTCCTAACTATCTGGAATTATATGTGTGCATCACTGTGCCCAGCATCTTTTCAGTTTCTTTTTTTTTCAGTACTTTCTCTCTCTCTCTCTCTTTTTTTTTTTTTTTTTTGCGGTACTGGGGATTGAACCCAGGGACATTCTACCTCTGAGCTACACCCCCAGCCCTATTTTCTTTATTTTGAAACAGGGTCTCATTAAGTTGCAGAGGGCCTTACTAAGTAGCTGAGGCTGGCCACGAACCTGCAATCCTCCTGTCTCAGCCTCCCAAGTACTGGGATTACAAGCATGCGCCACCATGCTCAGCTTCACTTTTTCTTTCTTTCTTTTTTTTTTGTGGTACCAGGGATTGAACCCAGGGGTATTTTACCTCCGAGCTACACCCCCAGCCTTATTTTCTATACTTTATTTTGAAACCGGGTCTCACTAAGTTACGGAGGTCCTCACTAAGTAGCTGAGGCTGGCCACGAACCGGAATCCTCCAGTCTCCACCTCCCAAGTACTGGGATTACAAGCATGCGCCACCACACCCGGCATCAGCTTCACTTTCTTGATGGTATCCTTTGAGGCACAAAGTTTAGTTTTGTTTTGGGTGTATGGGGGGGCGTGTTACTGGGGATTGAACCCAGTGGCATTCTATCTCCTAGGTACACCTCCAGCTTTTTTTTTTTTTTGAAACAGGGCCTTGCTAAATTGCTGAGGACCTCACTAAGTTGCTGAGCCTGGCCTCGAAGCTGCAATCCTCCTGTCCCAGTCTCCCAAGTACTGAGATTACAGGCATGTGCCATCACACCTGGAACAAAGTTTTAATTTTTTTCTGTTTTTTTTGTGTGTGGTACTAGAGATGGAACCCAGGGACATTCTACCTCTGTGCTATACCCCCAGCCCTGTTTTATTATTTTATTTTGAAACAAGATCTTACTAAGTTGTAGAGGGCCTCACTAAATTGCTGAGGCTGGCTGCAAACCTGCAATCCTTCTGTCTCAGCCTCCCAAGTACTGGGATTACAGGCGTGCATCACCACGCCCAGCTAAAGTTTTAAATATTGAAGTCCAGTTTGTCTGTTTTTTCTTTTATTGCTTTTGGTGCCTTATCTGAGAAACCATTGCCAAATCCAAGGTCCTGTGGTGTTTTTTTTTAAGGAGTTTTGTAGTTTAAGATGTTACATTTAGGTCTATGATTTGTTTTTGGTTACCTTTTGTATATGATGTGATGTAGAGGTTCTACTTCATTCTTATAATATCCATTGTCCCATTATTTGTTGAAAAGCCTTCCCTTGTTGAATTGTCTTGGCATCCTTGTTGAAAATAAATTGCCTATAAACATGAGGGTTTATTTCTGGATTCTCAGTTCTATTCTGTTGAATATATGTCCTTATGCCAGTACCACACTGTCGTAATTACTATTGCATGGTTTTGAAATTAGGGAATCGTAGCTGGGTGTGGTGGCGCACGCTTGTAATCCCAGTACTTGGGAGGCTGAGACAGGAGGATCTCAGGTTCAAGGCCAGCCTCAGCTACTTAGTGAGGCCCTTCACAACTTAGTGACACCCTGTTTCAAAAATAAAGAATAAAAAATAGGGCTGTGGGTGTAGCTTGGAGGTAGAATGCCCCCGGGGTTCAATCCCCAGTACCACACACACAAACACACACACACACACACACACACACACACACACAGAAATTAGGGAACCATGAGTCCTACTTTGTTCTTTTTCAAGACTGTTTTGGCTACTCTGTGTCCCTTGAGTGTCTGTATGAATTTAAGGATAGCTTATCAATTTCTGCAAAAAAGTCAGCTAGCATTGTGATTGGAGTTGCATTGACTGTTAGATCAGTATGAGACATATTGACATCTTAACTATATTAAGCCTTCTAATCCCATGAATATAAGATTTGTTTTCATTTGTTTAGATATCTTTTACATTCTTTTAACAATATTTTGTAGTTTTCAGAGTATAGGTTATATACATCTTTCTGTTTGGGGGCGTGTGTATGTGGTACTGGGAATTGAACTCAGGGACATTTTACCTTTGAGCTATACCCCCAGCCCTCTTTATTTTATATTTTGAAACAGGGTCCCCTAAGTTGCTGAGGCTGACCTCAAACATGTGATCTTACTTGCTCAGCATCCCAAGTACTAGGATTACAGGTATGCGCCACAGCATCTGGCTTGTATACATCTTTTGTTAAATTTATTTTTAGGTATTTTATTCTTTTGATGCTATTGTAAATGGAATTGTTTTCTCAATTTTTAGGGTGTTCATCATAAGTGTAGTTGTCATTTGTTTTTTTTTTTGGCGTGTATGTGTATGGTATTGGGGATTGAACCCAGTGGCATTTTACCTCCGAGCTACACTCCCAGCCTTATTTTATGTTTTATTTTGAAACAGGGTCTCACTAAGTTACAGAGGGCCTCATGAGGTTGCTGAGGCTGGCCATGAACCTGTGATCCTCCTATCTCCTCAGCCTCCTAAGTATTGAGATTACAGATATGCGGGACCACACCTGGCTTAATTTTTTTTGCCAATTTATTTTATTTTTGTGGCACTGGAGATTGAACCTGGGGCATTCTACCTGTGAGCTATATCTCCAGCCTTATTTATTTAATTTTTTGTGGTACTGGGGATTGAGCCCTGGGGCATTCTACTTCTGAGCTACACCCCCAGCCCTATTTTATTTTTATTTTGAAACAGGGTCTCACTAGGTTGATGAGAGTCTCACTAAGTTGCTGAGGCTGGCTTCAAACCTGCAATCCTCCTATCTCAGCCTCCCAAGTACTGGGATTACAGGCGTGTACCACCATGCCCAGCTATTTGTTTATTTTTTATTTTTATTTTTTGTGTGTGTGGTGCTGGGGATTGAACCTATGGGCATTCTACCTCTGAGCTATACACCAACCTTATTTCTTATTTTGGAACAGAGTCTCGCTAAGTGTCTGACAGTCTCACTTAGTTGCTGAGGCTGGCTTTGAACCTGTGATTCCCCTGTCTCAGCCTCCCAAATATTGGGATTATAGGCTTATGCCACCATGCCTGGCTTTATTTTTTTATTTCATTTTTTGTGGTACTGGGGTTGGAACCCAGGGGCATTTTACCTCTGAGCCACACCTCCAGCCCTATTTTATTCTTTTATTTTGAAACAGGGTCTCACCAAGTTGCAAATGGCCTCACTAAGTTGCTGAGGCTGGCTGCGAACCTGCGATCCTCCTGTCTCAGCCTCCCAAATACTGGGATTATAAGCATGCACCACCATGCCTGCCTTATTTTTTATATTGAAATAGGGTCTGGCTAGGTTATGACAGTCTCACCAAGTTGCTGAGGCTGGCTTCAAACCTGCAATCCTCCGGTCTCAGCCTCTCAAGTACTGGGATTACAGGCATGCACCACTATACCTGGTTCAGTTTGTTTGTTTGTTTATTTGTTTGTTTGTTTGTTTCTGTGGTACTGGGGATGGAACCCAGGGGCCTTTTACCTCTGTGCTACACCCCTAGACCTATTTTATTTTTTATTTGGAAACAGGGTCTCGTTAAGTTGCTGAGAACCTCACTAAGTTGCAGAGGTTGGCTTCAAACTTGTGATCTTCCTGTCTCAGTCTCCCAAGTACTGGGATTACAAGCATGAGCCACCACACCTGGCTTCAGTTTAATTTTTACTGTACTAATTTCACCAGAGATCTTTAGAAGTAAGATATTTGGAAGTGATAAAAGCAATTTTCTGTAGGTTTTGGTTGTTTTTTAATTTAAAAAAAGTTTTTTTTTGCAGAACTAGGGATTGAACTAAGTAGCTTAGGCTGGCCTTGTACCTGAGATCCTCCTGTCTCAGCCACTTACAAGCATGAGCCACCACGCCCAGCCTTAGTTTTAAATATATTGACTGAGGCTGAGACAGGAGGATCGCAGGTTCAAAGCCAGCCTCAGCAACTTAGTGAGGCTCTCAGCAACTTAGTGAGAACCTGTTTCAAAATAAAAATAAAAATAGGGCTGAGGGTATAGCCCAGAGGTAGAATGCCCCTGGGTTCCATCCCCAGTACCACACACAAAAAAATTACATTGACTTAAAGAAATCCTTAAAACCATGGATTTACTTCTAATATTTGTGGCAAAAAGGAGATGCTTTTTTTCAATAAATACCTATAAAAGCTAATACAAATGTTTGCTTCTAACATATTTATAACTCCTTAATTATTTCCTTGCGTGAACTTTTAAACTTCCTAATTATTCAATAATGAGATAAATGAACTGGGAACATTACCATTGTAGAAATAAAGGCACAGTGGGATTCCATGTACTTATCTTTAGCTTCATAATTTACCAACTCATGGCTTCCATCCCCTGGGGTATTTTGAAGCAGATCCAGGGGTATCATTTCATCAGTAAATTAATGATGTACTTTACAAGACAAATTTACTCTTTGTAGCTGTTTTATACTGGTAAGTAATTTGCTGTAATTGACTTTGCTTTAAAAGATGGATAGTTATATTAGGCTAAGTGGAATCAGTAAGAACAATTTGTCTTATTTTGATAACCAGGAGTCCAGATCTTACATAAAATGGATGTTTCTCACACTGGATACTACACATGAAGTAGATAATCTATTTAGTAAAATCTAAGCTGCCATGGAAGAAATACCTATAAAAGTTGCTGTGAGAATTAGACCTCTGCTTTGCAAAGAAGTTCTTCATAATCATCAAGTTTGTGTGAGAGTTATTCCGAACACCCAGCAAATCATCATTGGGAGAGATAGAGTCTTTACTTTTGATTTTGTTTTTGGCAAAAATTCCACCCAAGATGAAGTTTATAATACGTGTGTAAAGCCCCTAGTGGTGTCACTCATTGAGGGCTATAATGCAACTGTTTTTGCCTATGGACAAACTGGATCTGGGAAGACATACACCATTGGAGGAGGCCATGTTGGTAAGATTCTTTGATTTTATTTGAGAAAATAGAAAGAAGCTAAATATGACAATACCTGAGACATAGTAGGTGTTTAACATATTGATTGAATAATGAAAGAATGAATAGGATAATCAAATGTGATCATAAGATCATTAGTGTTGAAAGATTTGTATGTGTAGTACTGAACTACACCCCAGCCCTATTT
>PVJS01023783.1:12431-29371 GCA_004027185.1 Glis glis
TTTTTTATTCTTTATTTTGAAACCGGGTCTCACGAAGTTGCGGAGGGCCTCACTAAGTAGCTGAGGCTGGCTATGAACCCGGATCCTCCGGTCTCAGCCTCCCAAGTACTGGGATTACAAGGGTGCGCCACCACGCCTGGCTCAGCTTAATTTATGATTATATTTTCTTTGAGGAAAGAAGTGCATCACCACGCCTGGTAAAAGCAAACTTTTGAATATTGTACAAATGCATCATTGTCTAAAATTTTAATTAGTATTCTCTATATATAGTGGCTCTCAATATTTTTTTTCTATTTTCATACTTCTCAAATGTAGAATATGTGGTTTTCAAGCCAGGTGTGGTGGCACATGCTTGTAATCTCAGTACTTGAGAGGCTGAGACAGGAGGATCGCAGGTTTGTGGCCAGCTTCAGCTACTTAGTGAGGCCCTCTGCAACTTAGTGAGACCCTGTTTCAAAATAAAAGAATAAAATAGGACTGGGGGTGTAGCTTGGAGGTAGAATGCTCCTGGGTTCAATCCCCAGTACCACACACACACACACACACACAAAGAATATGTGGTTTTTAGAAACTTCTCATTACATGTATGGATTGAGTGGGAGCTTCCAAGAGTGGCTGTGTAGTGTGAGGATGTCCTCATCCCACAGATTAGATAGAGGGGCCCTAAGTGCCCAATACCTCCCAATTTTTAGAAATCACTGTTCTATAGAATTAAATTTTTCTGGTAAAAGCAATGTTTTTTGAGCCATTAAAATGCTAATACTTTATGATCTTAAAGACCTAGTATGTGCTTTAAACTAATAGTAGTTATAAAATATTTGGCGCTTAGTGACACACTTACATTGATTCTTTGTTGGGCCTGGTACTGGGGATTGAACCCAGGGGCATTCTGCCTCTGAGCTACATCCCCAACCCTTTTTATTTTTTGTTTTGAAACAGTGTCTTGCTAGGTTGCTGGAAGTCTCGTTAAATTGCTGAGACTGTTCTCAAACCTGTGATCCTTTGTCTCAGCCTCCCAAGTACTGGGATTACAGGCATGCGCCACCACACCCAGCTGTTAAGAGGCCATGAGAGCCAGACGTGGTGGCACACACATGTAATCCCACTACATGGGAAGCTGAGATAGGAGGATCACAGGTTCAAGACCAGCTTCAGCAACCTAGTAAGATCCTATTTCAAAGCAAAATATTAAAAAAAGGGCTGGGGTGTAACTTGGATGTAGAATGCCCCTAGGTTCAATCCCCAGTACAACATACACACACACACGCACACACACACACACACACACACACACACACACACAAGCACACACACACACACACAACCATGAGTACAAACTCTTTTATACTATTTATTTATTGCTGTACTGGGGATTGAACCCAGGGGCATTCTACCTCTGGGTTACACCTCCAGACCTATTTTATTTTTATTTTGAAACAGGGTCTCGCTAGGTTGATGAAAGTCTCACTAAGTTGTTGAGGCTGTTCTCAAACCTGTGGTCCTCCTGTCTCAGCCTCTCAAGTACTGGGATTACAGGCATATGCTACCACTCCTGGCTTTTTTATATCCTTTAAATAGCATATAATAAGATATAATAAGCCGGGTATGGTGGCACATGCTTGTAATTACAGTATTTGGGAGGCTGAGACAGGAGGATTCCAGGTTCACGGCCAGCCTCAGCTACTTAGTGAGGACCTCCACACCTTAGTGAGACCCTGTTTCAAAATAAAGAATAAAAAGTAGGGCTGGGGGTGTAGCTCGGAGGTAGAATGCCCCGGGTTCAATCCCCAGTAACACAAAAAATAAATAAATAAATACATACATAGGATATAATAAGCTGGGTGTGGTGGCATGTCTGTAATCGCAGTGCTTGGGAGGCTGAGACAGGAGGATCACAGGTTTGAGGACAGCCTCACCAAATAGCGAGACTCTCATTAACCTAGAGAAACCCTGTTTCAATATAAAAATAAAATAGGGCTATGAGTGTAGCTCAGACGTAAAATGCCCTGTGGGGTTCAATCCCCAGTACCTCCCCACAAAAATAACTATAAAAATAAATAAATGAATAGCATATATTACATAAGTGATGGCTGTTGAAGTATCAAACTTCACAAGTTTTCTCTTTGACATTGTCTATTTCAGGAATATAACACTAACATTGCAAATGTGCTATTTAAGTTTTCTTGTTGTTTTTTTCCTTGTAGTGCTAGGGATAGAACCCAGGGACTCACACATGCAAGGGAAGTGCTCAGCCACTGAGCGATATCCCCAGCCCTAAGATGTGATGTTTAGGTTACCAAAATGCATATGTAAGCTTTATTATAAATATTTGAACCAGGCATGTTGGCACATGCTTGTAATCCCAGTACTTGGGAGGCTGAGACAGGAGGATCACAGGTTCGCGGCCAGCCTCAGCTACTTAGTGAGGCCTCTGCAACTTAGTGAGTTCCTGTTTCAAAATAAAGAATAAAAAATAGGGCTGGGTGTGTAGCTCGGAGGTAGATTTCCCCTGGGTTCAATCCCCAATACTGCAAATAATAAATAAATAAATAAATAAATAGATAGATAAATAAATAAATATTTGAAGTTTAGCTTTTTAAAGTATTGTGCCTTGTTATGTATTGATGTGGGGAATAAGTTAGCTATTTATGGTCAGTCGTGTATTCTGGATAATCTATATTGCTTATTGATGTGTATTCTGGATAATCTATATTGAACTATATTGCTATAGTTCGAAACATGATAGTATATAATGAGACATTTTCTTTTGGCTAATTCCTGGAAATTCTTAGAAAGGAATTTTTCATTTTCTCCCTCCTGGAAAAAAACTACAGCTTCCCTTATTTGCCACATGATGGCAGCCTTGCATCTTACATTAGGTGAAAAACAGTCATCCAATTTAGAGGTTCAGATTTTCAGGATGTAAAAGAAACAAAGAAACAAAAAAAGATTTTCAGAATATTTGCCAAAAAATCTAAACTTTGGTAATCTACTTGAAAGCAAGTTGTTCATTTGAAACTTTTATTGCTTGAAATGTATTTTCTGTGGAACAATGCAAAAAATGGTGCTGATTTTTTTTTTTTTTTTGCGGTACTGGGGATTGAACCCAGGGGCATTCTACCTTCAAGCTACACTCCCAGCCCTATTTTTTTTTTATTCTTTATTTTGAAACAGGGTCTCACTAAGTTGTGGAGGACCTCACTAAGTAGCTGAGGCTGGCCTCAAACCTGCGATCCTCCTGTCTCAGCCTCCTAAGTACTGGGATTACAAGCGTGCGCTACCATGCCGGGCTAAAATGGTGCTAATTTTGCCTATAATCCTGGTACTGGGAGGCTTAGACAGGAGGATCAAAGGTTCAAGGATAACCTCAGCAATGTAGTGAGAAACTCAGCAACCTAACAAAATAAAAAAGGGGCTAGGGGTGTAGCTTGGAGGTAGAATACCCCTGGGTTCCATCCCCAGTAAACCTGTCAGGGGGTGAAGGGTCCATTCCTCACCCCAGGAACTCAGGATTGGTGGGGTCCTTGGCTTTCATGGCAGAAAAGAATTTCAGCACATGTCAATCAGAGACAAAGACAGAGGACCCGTAGACCCAACTACCTGTTCAACCTAATGAATGCCTATTAGACATCTGTAGCTTAATAGGTTAAAACTGAGCGAGGCGTGGTGGCACATGCTTGTAATCCCAGTACTTGGGAGGCTGAGACAGGAGGATCCAGGTTTGCGGCCAGCCTCAGCTACTTAGTGAGGCCCTCCGCAACTTAGTGAGACCCTGTTTCAAAATAAAGAATAAAAAATAGGGCTGGGGGTGTCACTTGGAGGTAGAATACCCCTGGGTTCAATCCCCAGTACCACCTCCCCCCAAAAAAGAATAAGAGCCAAAGTGGATGGTGGGCTACAGGACCTCTACTATCTGGCTTCTGTCCCCTCTGTGACCTCCTCCTGTCTCTCTGACCTTGCTCCCTGTGTTTCAGCCACACTGGCCTCCTTGCTTTGGATCATAGCAGTGTAGAGCTTCCAGCGTGCTCTCTGCCATCTCTTTCAAGTCTTTGTTCAAATGCCAGATTCTCCATGACGCCCACTATGGCCTTCCCGTTTGAGGTTGCAAGAGCCGCCCATCTGACACAGTGCCTTTACCCTGCCCTAGTTTTTTTCTCCAGACCCACCACATATTAATGTACCAGATAATTCACTTACCAGTTATTTTATATTGCTGTTACCTGTTTCTCTTTAGTAGAATCACATAAAAGCAGGGATTTTTTTTTTATGGTTCCCAGAGTCCTAGAATAGTGCTTGGCACATAGTAGGTACTAAATAAATATTTGTTGAATGAATCCTGAGTAAGGGGATGCATGTAAAAACTTTTTTGCGGGGGTACTGGGGATTGAACCCAGGGGCATTCTACCTCTTTTTTTTTTGTGTGTGGTACGGGGGATGGAACTCAGGGGCATTCTACCTCTGAGCTATACCCTCAGCCCTATTTCATTCTTTTATTTTGAAACAGGGTCTCACTAAATTGCTGAGGCTGGCTGTGAACCTGCAATCTTTCTGTTTCAGCCTCCCAAGTACTAGGATTATAAATGTGTACCACCACGCCTGGCTGGGGCATTCTACCTCTGAGCTACACCCCCAGCCCTATTTTGTTTTTATTTTGAAACGGGGTCTCACTCGGTTACTCAGAGTCTTGCTAAGTTGCTGAGGCTAGCTTCGAACCTACGATCCTCCTGTCTCAGCGTCCAAAGTACTGGGATTCCAGGTGTGCACCACCATAACCGGCTCAAGTAAAAACTTTTATGTATGAATCTTACTGTTTTGTGGCTTTAAAATTTTTATAATATAAAAATGCAAGAAAATTTGTGAAGTGTAAATTTTGGATTGTAGCTTTTCTTACATTTCAAGTTCTAGATGTGCTTTCCTTCTCTAAATTTTCAGCTTCAGTTGTGGAGGGTCAAAAGGGTATCATTCCTCGAGCTATCCAAGAAATATTTCAAAGCATCTCTGAAAATCCTAGCGCTAACTTTACAGTAAAAGTATCCTATATAGAAGTATACAAGGAAGACCTGAGAGATCTTCTAGAATTGGAGACATCCATGAAGGATCTTCACATCCGAGAAGATGAGAAGGGGAACACAGGTGAAGTAGCCTATTTAATTGATTGCCTTCATTAGCACACAAATAGACTTTAGTTCAGTTTCTGGTTGGATTCCAAGGAAATGGGGGGGGTACTGGAGATTGAACCCAGGGGCATTGTACCTCCAAGCTATACCCATAGCCCATTTAAAAATTTTTTATATTGAAACAGGGTCTCATTAAGTTGCTGAGGCTGACCTTGAACCTATGATCCTCCTATCTCAGCCTCCCAAGTTCTGGGATTACACACATGAGCCACTGTGCCCGGCTCCAAAGAAATTTTTAAAGCCAAGTATAGAAGCAAAATGAATTTGTTTTCATTTTTTATTATTTATTTTTGTGGTGCTGGAGATCAAACCCAAGGTCTTGCATATGCTCTACCACTCAACTCTACTCACTTTTACTGCACTTACTTTTTATTTATTTATTTATTTATTTATTTATTTATTTATCTATTTATATATTGTACTGGGAATTGAACCCAGAGGCATTTTACCTCCGAGCTACACCCCGAGACGATTTTATTTCTTATTTGGAAACAGGGTCTTACTGGGTTGCTGAGAACCTCGCTAATTTGCTGAGGTTGGCTTTGAACCTGCAATCCTTGTGTCTCAGCCTCCCAAGTAATGGGATTACTAGTGTGCACCACCATGCCCTGCCTGCACTTACTTTTAAATTGAATAGCTTACTGATTATTAATCTTACTTAAATCACTGAGGTGAAAAGTAGTTCTTCAGACTGCTTGGTAAGGTGAAGTTGTTAATTTGTAATTCAATATATTGACTTCCTTAGGATTGACCCCTCTGGACTGACCTCAAGTGAGACTGTGATGCCAGCTAAATTCTTTGTTGTTGTTGTTCCTAGAGATACCCTGACATTGAGGATGGCTTTTCCTTTAGGTGTTGATCCAGGTTGACCCAGACCCCTCTTTTCTTCCTCTTACAGTTTTGTCTCAGCATACCTTTTTCCTCCACCTCTTCCTCCTCCTTTTTCTTAAAGTTTAGAGTGTATGTTTTTGCTTCTCTATATTGATATTTACCATCCTTTGTTATGCTTTTCAAGGTTTGATTTCCTGTGCTAGCAACCTGTTAACCTCATTAACTAGTACCCTTTTGTTTGGAAATGGGAGAAGGTTACAATGGGAGGGTCAAAATGCAAGTTCTTTCTTTTCTTTTCTTTTCTTTTCTTTTCTTTTCTTTTCTTTTCTTTTCTTTTCTTCCTTCCTTCCTTCCTTCCTTCCTTCCTTCCTTCCTTCCTTCCTTCCTTTCTTTCTTTCCTTTCTTTCCTTTCTTTCTTTCTTGGTACTGGGGATTGAATCCAGGGGTATTCTACCTCTGAGCTATACCCCCAGCCCTATTTTATTCTTTATTTCAAAACAGGGTCTCACTAAGTTGTGGAGAGCCTCACTAAGTTGTTGAGGCTGGCTGTGAACCTGTGATCCTCCTGTTTTAGCCTCCCAAGTACTGGGATTACAGGTGTGTGCCACAATGCCTGGCTAAAATGCAAGTATTTTAAACAATAACAATTTCTGTTTTAAAAGCTAGTGTCTTCATTATAGACATTTTAAAAATAGAAAACTATAGGGGAGGAAGTTAAAGATAATTTCTGATCCTAGAACCTAGAAATAGCAACTGCTTGTACACTTGCACAGTGTGTGTGTGTGCTCTTTCTCTCTCTCTCTCCATTTCATTTTTGGAGATGCTGGGTTTGAACCCTGGGCCTTGCACATGCTAGACAAGCACTCTGCCACTGAGCTATATGCCCCCCCTGCATCTTCTCTTTTGATGTGTTTCCTTCCAAATTTCTTTTTCTATGTATGTATAATGTAAAATATATGTGTGAGTGTGTGTATTTAGCCAGGTGTGGTGGCACACATTTGTAATCCCAGCATTTAGGAGGTTGAGACAGGAGAATTATAAGTTTGAGGCCAGCCTGGAAAATTTAGTGAGATCCTGTCTCAAAACATAAGAAGGGCTGGGGGTGTAGCTCAGTGGTAGTGTCCCTGGGTTCATTCCCCAGTGCCACACATGCACAACATATATATATATTTTGCAACCCCAAATTCTAGTTTTGCATTTTATTTTTCACTTTATATTATGAATATTTCACATGTCATTAAATATTTTTCAAACTTATAACTATAGTCCTATGGTAATTTGTCTTATGAATATATATTATAATATTTTATTTAACCAATATTCTTGGCCATTTGGGCTGTTTCCAGGTTCTATTATTAACACCATTGCAAGAACTATTCTTAGCTGTCCTCTTCTCCTAGATAACACATTTAATAGAAACTTTCTAGAGATCCTGCTACAAGAGTGACTCTAGGTTGGGGGAGTCAACTTATGAAAGTAAGAT
Source organism: Glis glis (assembly GCA_004027185.1). Taxonomy (NCBI): domain Eukaryota; kingdom Metazoa; phylum Chordata; class Mammalia; order Rodentia; family Gliridae; genus Glis; species Glis glis. Next base: position 19,923 of record PVJS01023783.1, read on the forward strand.
GGGTGTCATCATTCAAATAGCAGTCTGCAGGGGACAGTAGATCTTGCCTTCTTAGAGCCCATTTTTCACATCTGTGGCATTCCTGGATGTTTGAAGAAATTGGTTTTTGTCTTGTTTTCTAGAAAAACGTGAACATGGTAGTTTATGGTCTTATTAGGTAATGCAGCATAGTTTATCTCTTTTGGATAGAATTCAGACTGATGTTTTGAGCTTCTGTATCATATGGAATACAAATATTGAAAGTTTTTATCTTTTTTTTTTACAGTACTGGGGATTGAACCTAGGGTCTCACACATGCAAGGCAAATGCTCTACCACTGAGCTATATCCCCAGCCCAAATGTTTTTTATCTTTTATAAAAAAATTACAAAAATAGCTGAGCATGATGGCACGTGCCTGTAATCCCAGTACTTGGGAGGCTGAGACAGGAGGATCGTCAAGGACAGCCTCAACAACCTAGCAAGACCCTGTTTCAAACCAAAAATAAAAAAGGGCTGGTGCAGCCGGGTGTGGTGGTGCATGCCTATAATCCTAGTACTTGGGAGACTGAGACAGGAGGATCACAGGTTCGAAGCCAACCTTAGCAACTTAGTAAGGCCCTCCACAACTTAGCCAGACTCTGTTTCCAAATAAAAAATAAAAAAATAGGTCTGGGAGGGTAGCTGAGAGGTAGAATACCACTGGGTTCAATATCTAGAACCAAACACACACACACAAAAAAGGGCTGGTGGTATAGCTCAGAGGTAGACTGCTCTTGGGTTCAATCCCCAGTATAAAAAAAAAAGAAAGAAAAAAATTACAAAAATAATATATGCTGATTATGAAGCATTAAACAACATAGATGTATACACTATACTCCTATTCCTGATAAACTTGATAATCAAAATATTCCATAACTGCTATCAGAACTGCAAAGATTTTTGGGAGGGTGTAACAAATTATCTTAAGACCAAATTGCTATGTATTTTATAAAATGTTCCATTCACAACCAAAATGCATTTGAAATTTCTTTAGTACTTTTCTAAAACAGCAATGCCCATCCTGGCTGATGCAGAATTATCAGCTGGGAAGCTTTTTAAAATATATTAAGCTGGGCATGGTGGTGCACGCTTGTAATCCCAGTACTTGGGAGGTTAAGACCGGAGGATCACAGGTTCTCAGCCAGCCTCAGCTACTTAGTGAGGCTCTTTGCAACTTAGTGAGACCCTGTTTCAAAATAAAGAATAAAAAAATAGGGCTGGGGGGTGTATCTTGGAGGTAGAATGCCTCTGAGTTCAATCCCCAGTACCACAAAAAAAAAAAAAAATAACAATTTCTGTTGGGAAGCCGAGACAGGAGGATCACAGTTTTTTGTTTTGGGCTTTTGTTTTGTTTTGTTTTGTTTTGTGTTTTGTTTTTTGCTACTGGGGATGGAACCCAGAGGCATCTACCTCCAAGTTATACCCCAACCCGATTTTATTTTTTTTCTTTTCTTTTTTTTTGTGGTACCCAGGGGCATTCTACCTCCGAGCTACAACCCCAGCCCTATTTTTTATTCTTTATTTTGAAACAAGGTCTCACTAAATTGCAGAGGGCCTCACTAAGTAGCTGAGGCTGGCTGCGAACCTGTGATCCTCTGGTCTCAGCCTCCCAAGTACTGGGATTACAAGTGTGCGCCACCACGCCCGGCTCTGATTTTATTTCTTATTTGGAAACAGGGTCTCACTAGGTTGCAGAAGGCCTTGCTAAGTTGGTGAGGCTGTTTGGACCTGTGATCCTCCTGTCTCGGTCTCCCAAGTACTGGGATTACAAACGTGTGCCACCACGCTCAGCTAGGATCACAGGTTTAAGGCTAGCATGTGGTAACTAAGTGGAGACCCTGTTAAAAAAAAAAAAAGCCAGGCATGGTGGCGCACGCTTGTAATCCCAATACTTGGGAGGCTGAGACAGGAGGATCGCAGGTTTGTGGCCAGCCTCAGCTACTTAGTGTGGCCCTCTACAATTTAGTGAGACCTTGTTTCAAAATAAAGAATAAAATAGGGCTGGGGGTATAGCTCAGAGGTAGAATGCCCCTGAGTTCAATCCCCAGTACCACACACAAAAAAAAGACTGCAGGTGTAACTTGGAGGTAGAATGTCCCTCAGTGCAATCCCCATACCAAAAATAAATAAATAAATAAACAAATAAATAAATAGATTTCTGGGCCCTCCTTCTCAGAGATTCTTTGTGTGTGTGTGTGTGTGTGTGTGTGTGTGTGTGTTTGTGTGTGTGGTACTGGGGATTGAACCCAGGGGTGTTCTACCTCTGAGCTACATTCCCATCCCTTTTTTATTTTTATTTTGAAACTGGGTCTTACTACATTGATGAGAATCTCACTACTTGCTGAGGCTATCCTTGAATCTGAGATCCTCCTGTCTCAGCCTCCCAAGTACTGGGATTACAGGCGTGTGCCACCCCACCCAGCTTGTATTGAGATTTTCACTTGTTGATGATGACTCCACAGTATAAAAAAACCCTTAAAGCTAAAGATGGCTGGAATATTAATAAAACTGAAACTAATTTCTTTTAGTTAATTTACTACTGATTAACTCTTTTGAGTTATGTATGTAATAATTAATCCATAAATCAAAATATTTAAATAAAAAGGCTTTTTTTAGTGCTCTTTTGGTGATGGGGATTGAACCCAGGGCCTCATGTGTGTCAACCCCATGCTCTACCTCTGAGTCATGTCCTCAGCCCAAGAGTTTGTCAACAAGTCATTTAAAAGAATTAAATGTGATGTTTGATTCCAAAGATATCTAGTTTTTTTTGTGTGTGTATATGGTATTGGGGATTGAACCCAGGGGCATTCTGCCCCTGAGCTACAGCCCCAGCTCTTTTTATTTTTTGTTTATATTTTTATTTTATTTTATTTAGTTAGTTTGTGTGGTTGTAGGATTGAATTTAGGGGCATTTTGCCTCTGAGCTATACCTAGCTCTATTTTATTTTTTACTTTGAAACAGGGTCTCACTCAGTTGGTGAGAGTCTCACTTTAGTTTTTGAGGCTGGCCTCCAACCTGTGATCCTCCTGTCTCAGCTTCCCAAGTACTGGGATTACAGGCATGTGCCACCATGCCTAGTTTATTTTTTAATTTTGAAACAGGGTCTTTCTAAGTTACTGCATGCTGGTCTTAATAATCCTGTGATCCTTCTGTCTTAGCCTCCAAAGTACTGGGTTTACAGGTGTGTACCACCATGCCAGTTCTAGATTGTTGGATTTTTTTTTTGTGTGTGTGGTACTGGGGATTGAACCCAGGGGCATTCTATCTCTGAGCTATCCCCCCAGCCCTATTTTATTTTTTATTTGGAAACAGGGTGTCACTAAATTGTGGAGGGACTCACTAAGTTGCTAAGGCTGGCTGTGAACCTGCAATCCTCCTGTGTCAGCCTCCCAAGTACTGGGATTACAGGAGTGCGCCACCACTCCCGGCTATTTTTAAAAATTATATCTTTTAGAGTTTAAGCATCAAAATGAGTGTTATCTATTAAAAGGATTCCTTTGGGAGATTTTCTTTTTCTTTCTTTTTTTTTGTGGTACTGGGGATTGAACCCAGGGGTGTTCTACCTCCGAGCTACACCCCCAGCCCTATTTTATTTTTTATTTGGAAACAGGATCTCACTAAGTTGTGGAGGGCCTCACTAAGTAGCTGAGGCTGGCCTTGAACCTTAAATCCTCCTGTCTCAGCCTCCCAAGTACTGGGATTACAAGTGTGCACCACCATGCCCGGCAGGAGATTTTCTAAAATAATGTTAATGATGTTACCATTGTTTGAAATGCTATTTTTTTTAAAGGAACAATCTTAGCTGAGCTGTTTAGTAAATGCCAACTGTTGTGTGGTTTATTTAACTATACTGGATTTTGATGAAAACTTGCTGTTGCTATTTTAAGTGATTGTTGGGGCCAAGGAATGTCATGTGGAGAGTGTGGATGAAGTGATGAGTCTTCTAGAGATGGGGAATGCAGCCAGACACACAGGTACCACCCAAATGAATGAGCACTCCAGTAGATCACATGCAATTTTTACAATCAGCATTTGTCAAGTGGAAAAGGCTATGGAGGCGGCTGAAGATGGATCATGGTATTCCCGTAGGCATATTGTCTCCAAGTTCCATTTTGTGGATTTAGCTGGATCAGAAAGAGTAACCAAAACAGGGAATACCGGTGAACGGTTCAAAGAATCCATCCAAATCAACAGCGGGTTGCTGGCTTTAGGAAATGTAATAAGTGCCCTTGGGGACCCACGCAGGAAGAGTTCACATATCCCGTACAGGGATGCTAAAATTACCCGGCTTCTGAAAGATTCGCTGGGAGGCAGCGCCAAGACTGTCATGATCACGTGTGTCAGTCCATCCTCCTCGGACTTTGATGAGTCCTTAAATTCTCTCAAATATGCCAACAGAGCACGGAACATCAGAAACAAGCCCACTTTAAACTTTAGCCCCGAGTCAGACCGTATGGACGAAATGGAATTCGAGATTAAGTTGCTTCGAGAAGCTCTGCAAAGCCAGCAGGCTAGTATCAGTCAAACTAGCCAGATCCCTCGAGAGGGCACGCCTGATAAAAATAAGATCCATTCTCTTGAGGAGCAAGTAGTTCAGCTACAAGGGGAATGTCTGGGTTACCAAAACTGTATAGAAGAAGCCTTTACCTTCCTGGTGGACTTGAAAGACGCTGTGAGACTAGACCCGAAGCAGCAGCACAAGCTGCAGGACTGGCTCAACATGACTCAGGAGGTCCGAGGAAACAAAGGCTTTGGAGACCTGGACGAAGGACATACTGCAGTGCTCCAGCTGAAGAGAGAGCTTAAGAGATGCCAGGTACTTAGACAGCACTTTCATGCTAGCCTGTTTAAGGACTCTCTTTATTGGGCAAGGAAATTCTAAGAGTCATTTTGGAATTTCAGAAGTTTCAAATGTATTTTATGTAAAATCTCATTCGCCTTTCCCTTACTCTGTTTCTTTCTATCCTCTTTCCTGTTGCTTCCTCCTTACAATTTTACCTTTGTTGGATCCCCCTTCTCTCTCCTTTAGTTAAAATTTTTTTTAGTGTGTTATATATATTAAATAGAACCTTGATCTTGCTATCAATTTAGAAGATGAAAAGAAACACATTTTCAGAAAGCAAATTAAGTTGTTATACTTTACTAAATTTTTCTCCCTCTATGGGTTTGTGGTTCTTTTTTTTTTTTTTTTGGCGGTACCAGGGATTGAACGCAGGGGCGGTCTACCTCCGCGCTACACCCCCGGCCCTATTATTTTATGCTTTATTTTTGAAACTGGGTCTCACGAAGTTGCGGAGGGCCTCGCTAGGTAGAGAGAGGGAGAGAGGTTGGGAGGGAGGGAGGGAGAGAGAGAGAGAGAGAGAGAGAGAGATTGCGTGCGCATGCACGCTGAGGTTGGCCGCGAACCCAGATCCTCTGGTCTCCGCTTCCCAAAGTAATGGGATTACAAGTGTGCGCCACCACGCCCGGCTTGTGGTTCTTTATTTATTGTTTTGTGGTACTGGGGATTGAACCCAGGAGCGTTCTACCTCCGAGATACCCCTCCCCCCAGCCCTATTTTTTATTCTTTATTTTGAAACTGGGTCTCACTAAGTTGTGGAGGGCTTCACTAAGTAGCTGAGGCTGGCCACAAACCTGTGATCCTCCGGTCTCAGCCTCCCAAGTACTGGGATTACAAGCGTGCGCCACCATGCCTTACTGTGGTTCTTGAAAGAAAAAATACTTCATTCCTTGAGTTTGTAGTATAGACTTTTTTTTGTGGTTCAATTCCTAGCACCACAAATATAAATAAACAAACAAAAATCAGCTAGTTTCTAGTCTTTTGAATTGATCTTTTCTCCACACATACTTTTGAATCATCATGCACTAGTTATTTGAAAAATAACCATATTTCCAAGTATTGAATCATTTCATTATATTTTATCAAAAATCACATTTGTTAATATTGCAAATTATTTCAGTACTAACGTCATTAAGTATAGAAGCTGTCAAGCTCATAGTGGTAGAAATGTTTTCCAATATTCTAATTTTCTCATGAAACTCTAGCTTTGTGAATTCCATAGTTGTTTTTCTTGAAATAATAGGTTCTCTCTCTCTCGTGTGTGTGTGTGTGTGTGTGTGTGTGTGTGTGTGTGTGTGTGTGAGAGAGAGAGAGAGAGAGAGAGATACTAGGGATTGAACCCAGGGGCATTCTACCTCTGAGCTGCACCCCCAGCTCTATTTTATTTTTATTTGAAACAGGGTCTCGCTAGGTTGATGAGAGTCTCACTAATTTCTGAGTCTGTCCTCGAACTTGTGATCCTCCTATTTTAGCCTCCCAAGTACTGAGATTATAGGCACGAGCCACCAGGCCCGGCTTAGGTTCTCATTTTTGAGAAAATGTCTGCCACATACCCAAGTCTGAATAGCCATAGTTTATCATTCTTTAGAGTAGAAATAGTACGCTATGAAGAAAGTGGCTAGTTGTGCCTGTAACTCAACTGCATGAGTATTTTTCCCACAGACAACTTTGCCCTGCAGTATGCAGCAGGAATGCTTTATGCATACCTCCCTTTAGTCACACAGAAGACAACCCCCCAAAAAAACTGAAAAACCAAACAAATGTACTCCAGTTAAGAATTAATAAAATGTTTTTTTTTTTTTTTGCTTCATCAAGACTTTCTGCCGGGCATGGTGGTGCACGCTTGTAATCCCAGTACTTTGGGAGGCGGAGACCGGAGGATCAGGGTTCGCGGCCAGCCTCAGCACGCATGCGCATGCACGCGATCGATCGATTGATCGATCTATCTCTCTCTCTCCCTCTGTCTCTCTCTCTCTCTCCTCTCTCTCTCTTTCTCTCTCTCTCTCTCTCTCTCTCTCTCTCTACCTAGTGAGGCCCTCTGCAACTATGTGAGACCCGGTTTCAAAAATAAAGCATAAAAAAAAATAGGGCCGGGGGTGTAGTGCGGAGGTAGAACGCCCCTACGTTCAATCCCCGGTACCGCAAAAAATAAAAAAAATTAAAAAAAAAGACTTTCTGAAGCAACACTGGCATTTGTTCATCAGTACTGTAAATGTGTCGGGGAATGACTACTATGGTTTGGTGTTGCTGCCTTTCTTTGTGCTAGGGAGCCAGCAGATTTATCTACCATTGCTTTTGCACCATCAGTGTAAATGTCAACCTGGTGAAAAAAGCAAGTATTGCCTTAGTATTATCATGAAAGTGGTTGTGACCTCATGGATGCCTTGAACGGGCTTAGGGGACATGCTGGAGTCTGTGGAACGCCCTGTGAGAACTGCTGCTCTCTTACAAAGGTTTATATATTAATATATATTCAAATGTTGAAAACTTATAACATTATGGTTTCTATTTTTTTTTTTTTTGGAAGGTAGTAACTCTGCCTTGCCTCCTTCCTAGATAGAACAGGCCCTTCTTCATTAGTATAAGAAATGGGTAGAACAGGAAGTAGAGGTAATTGGAAGCTTGACCTTTGGGAAGAATGTAGGAATTGATAATAGGAACCACTTTTCCTTCATACTTGTTAGGTGACTGAAATTTAAAGTCCATAACACCCACAGCCTGGGGTGTGGAGATGGTAACTTCCTCTCTCCATCTGTCAGAAACTCTAAATTTAAATCTGCTTTAGGCCGGGTGTGGTGGCTCATGCTTGTAATCCCAGTACTTTGGGAGGCGGAGACTGGAGGATCCGGGTTCACAGCCAGCCTCAACTCTCTCTCTCTCTCTCTCTCTCCTTAGTGAGGCCCTCCGCAACTTTGTGAGACCCAGTTTCAAAATAAAGTATAAAAAAAAAATAGGGCCGGGGGTGTAGCTTGGAGGTAGAACGCCCCTGGGTTCAATCCCCGGTACCGCAAAAATAAATAAATAAATAAATAAATAAATTTGCTTTAGATTATGCCTTCCTAAAGATATTAGCAGTTTTGCTGTGAAAGGGTACCATGATCAGGTTATTTTGGGGAGTACTAGACTACAAAAAGTGAACAGTTTTCTTAATTACAAGACTTCTCCCAACTTTGAAAGTGCTAATGAACACTATAAATCTCAATGTGAGAGAGAACATTCAGTATTTCCCAATTTTTAAAAAAAATAGATTGTTTTTTTCTTTTTGGTCTAGGATTTTGCAGGACTAGTAATCTTTGGTACTACTGGATAGCAAATGGAGAAACCACTGATAGTATTCCTCACCATATATATATATCTTTAAAAATTGTTTTTTATGCTTTCTTTTCTCTTATTCTGTCTGAGATGCCAAAAAGCATAGTGGTTAAGAACATGGATACTGCCGGGCGTGGTGGCGCACCCTTGTAATCCCAGTACTTTGGGAGGTGGAGACCGGAGGATCCGGGTTCGCGGCCAGCCTCAGCTCTCTCGCTCTCTCGCTCTCTCGCTCTCTCTCCCTGTCTTTCCCTGTCTCTCTCTCTCTCTCTCTCTCTCTCTCTCTTTAGTGAGGCCCTCCGCAACTTCGTGACACCCGGTTTCAAAATAAAGTATAAAAAATAGGGCCGGGGGCGTAGCGTGGAGGTAGAACACCCCTGCATTCAATCCCTGGTACCGCAAAAAAAAAAAAAAAAGAACATGGATACCGAAGTCCCTAGATTTGAATCCTGCTTCTTTTGTTACTAGCTCTGTGACCTCAAGCATATGCTTGTCCTCTTTGTGTTTCAATTTCCTCATCTATAAAGTTGGAACAGTACCCACCTGGTACAGTTATTGTAAGGATTAAAGCAGTCGTTCCCATAATGCAGTGAGAAGGGTGCATGGCCTACAGTACAGCTCAATAAATGTTAGCTTGTTTTTATGTCCTGCCATTTATGTTTCCCCTCCCTGTGCTTAACACACACACACACACACACACACACACACATCAGTGTCAACTAAGGGATTGGATTTAGTAGTCATAGGTAGGGACACTTCCTCGGGGATACTACAATGGCAGCTTGGTAAACGGCTGCTTGGGGAGAATGCTAGGCAAGGTGATGGGGGCATGGTTGGATTGAGGAGAAGCAGGACTACTCTTTTCTCAGCCCTGCTTCTTGAGCCTATTAGGCAAGCAGGTAAGTACTTACAATTTTCTTGGGCAAGGTGCGATAGTAGGCCATTTCACAGATGCAGTATTAGCCTGATTATTGCTAGGGAAGAAAGTGTCTTTTTTTTTTTTGCGGTACTGGGGATTGAACCCAGGGGCATTCTACCTCCGAGCTACACCCCCAGCCCTATTTTTTATTCTTTATTTTGAAACAGGGTCTCACTAAGTTGCGGAGGGCCTCACTAAGTAGCTGAGGCTGGCCACGAACCCAGATCCTCCTGTCTCAGCCTCCCAAATACTGGGATTACAAGTGTGCGCCACCACGCCCGACTGACCCTATTTCAAAGTAAATAAAATAGGGCTGGGAGTGTAGCTCAGAGATAGAATGCCCCTGGGTTCAATCCCC
>PVJS01023784.1:0-29268 GCA_004027185.1 Glis glis
TGTGTGTGCGTGTGTGTGTGTGTGTGTGTGTGTGTGTGTGTATGTATGTATGCATATATATATACATATATATATATATAGTGCTGGGGGTTGAACCCAGGGGCATTCTACCTCCGAGCTACACCCCCAGCCCTATTTTTTATTCTTTATTCTGAAACAGGGTCTCGCTAAGTTGCAGAGGGTCTCACTAAGTAGCTGAAACTGGTCGAGAACCTGGATCCTCCTGTCTCAGCCTCCCAAGTACTGGGATTACAAGCGTGCACCACCACGGCCAGCTTTATAATATATTTTGAAGGTTCTTACTACAAAAACAAAATGATAAAATGTTGAGGTAATAGATTAACTCGTTGAATCTTTTTATAACATATACATAGATCAAGATACTGCATTGAATCCCCTAAGTATAAATAGTCAATTGAAATAAATTTAAATTAAAAAAAACAAAGATGGTCAAAGAAAGCATTACAAGAGTTGACATAATAGCTCATTTTTGAAGGAGAAACTGACAATGCCCCTGAATTACTGAAGGATTGGGAAGAACAGAAAGAAAGAGGATTAACAAAGAGAGGTACTCAGGGAACTACTAGCAGTTGATTGTGACAGCGTGTTGGAAGTAACATTAGATGGACCTAAGGCAGGACAAGAGATCACAGAGAGCCTTGGCACACTGCTTAGAATGTAAGTAGCAAGTTAGTTGGGAAACAAAACAGTTAAACACCCTCCAAAACCTACAGTAAAGGGAAATACGATGACTTCTAAAACAAACTAGGTAAGACCCTAAACAAGAGGAGAAAAGAATGTTTCCTAGATACCTGAAGAGTATCTTGATTCAGACACTAACCTGAACACATTGAAAAAACCAAAACCAAAACCAAAGGACAATTTATCAATGGTAGGAAATATTTACAAATATAAAACAATTATTCACGCAAACTTTAATTTTACTTATGGCTGCTTCTCTCCCTGAAAGAATCTGTTCTTACTCTTAAGTTCTTTAGTGAATATGACTGAGAGCTTACCCAGGAGGAGCAAAGTCTACTCCTAATGCAAGCATTAAATAGTCATGGCTGCCACTTAGACATTAAAAAATCTTTGTAATTAATATCTAGTTAAAATTTTATATGTTAGTTTCACGTTGTAGAACATTGTTTTTGATTCACAATCCTCAGGAAAAAATCTTGCAAGGAGTACCTCTTTTCTAAATACCTTGGTTATAAGGGCAAGAGGCAAAAACCTGGAAGGGGCAAAACACTGCTTTGGCAGTGACCAGGTTCATGGAATCCGGCATGCAGATCAAAGCACTTAAGACAGTGTTTTGTTGTCTGTTGCATTCTTAAAATAATTCTTGAAATCCTACATGACAAATAAACATGAAGAAATTAACTTACCATATTCAATTGATTCTAAAACACAATTTTTCATATTTTAACATCTCTTATAAATCTAACAATATGCAGAATATCAATTAGCTGATGGCATTTTCTTCCTTAATAGTATTTAAATAAAGGTGTTCTCAAAATCAATGGTATCTTGGAGTGGAAGAAACAATAAGGTTAAACACACAGTGCCAAATGAACTGGTCAATGACTGAAGGAATTCATGTATACCGAGTCACAATCTTTACACTCACAGTGCTGTTATATCCAAAATTGGTTTCAGACAGTTTTAGGAAAAAGCCAGTTAGTTTCACTCCCTACTATGTGGTATTAACATCTTCTTCCACCATAAAGCTGTTTTCAGATTGAATTATATTGTAGTGTACTTAGTTCCAAGACCAAACGACTCTTTTTTTTTTTTTAAGTGGTGGTACTGGGGATTGAACCCAGGAGCATTCTACATCTGAGCTACACCTCCAGCCCTTTTTATTTTGAAACAGGGTCTTGCTAAGTTGCTGAGGGTCTCACTAAGTTGCTAAGGCTGGCCTCAAACCTGTGATCCTTCTGTCTCAGTCTCCCAAATACTGAGATTACAGGCATGCACCACCATGCCCAGCTCCAAGACCAAACAATTCTTAAAGTCCTCATATTAAAACTTTCACTTACACTATTTATCACATTGATAAGGGTGCCTTCAAATAAAACTACTTACATTTTTACATATTTTTCTCACATTCTCTCAAGAAAACATTGACAAAAGAAAAAATCAATACACTTGATACTTCTTGTAGAATTATATTGAAAATTTAACCATGATTTTATAGATACTGGTTACTACAAATGCATTTTCAACACTTAAAACCTACTTAACTCTATACAAAGTTGACTGAAAATTTCTGACGCTTTAAATGCCTATAAGAAAAAATATAGTTCAATTCTGATCAATCCCTGGAAAATCAGTGGCCAGAATCAGAAAAATCTACAGACCCCCTTTACTAAAAGGCTTCTACAGAGCTGAATTACATTCTCAACCACTAAGGTAAGTCCAAAATCAATAAAACAATCCAAAGGAAACATCATCACTATCGTCAGTACAGTGATAAATGAAAGACTAGAGTCTCTAATTTACCTGTGAAGCAGATTATTTTTTCTTTTTATTAGGGACCGAACCCAAGAGACTTCTACCACTGAGCTATATCCCCAGATCTTTTTATTTTGAGACAAGGTCTCACTAAGTTGCCAAGGCTGGCCTCAAACTTGGAATTCTCCTGCCTTAGCCTCCCAATTAGATGGGATCACAGGAGTGTGTCACAGCACCTGGCCCATGAAGCACATTTTTTAAAGAACACTAAATGGAAAAGATATCTAGTGTATAATATGGTAACAATTACAAAATTTGATTTCATTAACTGAAAATTACAGTGACTCCTTAAACATTTCAGGAGCCAATAAAGCATAATGATTAAGAATAGCCACACCGGGCGTGGTGGCACACGCTTATAATCCCAGTACTTTGGGAGGCGGAGACCGGAGGATCAGGGTTCGCGGCCAGCCTCAGCTCTCTCTCTCTCTCTCTCTCTCTCTCTCTCTCTACTTAGTGAGGCCCTCCACAACTTCATGAGACCCGGTTTCAAAAAAATAAAGTATAAAAAATAGGGCCAGGGAGTGTAGCGCGGAGGTAGACCGCCTTTGGGTTCAATCCCGGTACCGCAAAAAAAAAAAAAAATAGCCACTAGCCATGTGACCTTGGGCAAGTAACCTGACCTCTCTGTATCTGTTTCATCTGTGAAACAGATATTAGAAACATCTGCATTTAATAGGGCCATTCTGAAGAGTACGTGAAATAAATAACATAGTATGGTTACTCGTATATAATAAAAAGTCAATGTGTTAGGTGTCATTATTGTTGTCTGAAAAATTCAGCATATATCGTAAACTGGGCCATTTCTCATACTCTGGCATAGCACTGCAAACCAATCTAACAAATATTAACTAGACTTTCAAAGAAATATAAGTCAATGTGATTGGAGCAGAGTGAACAAAGGGGTAAGAGGAAAACTAGAATTAGAAGACATGTGAGAGGCCTTGCCCATAATATGTCATACACAAACTGCCTCTTATTACTGCAATGATATAGGGACCTCATAACTACATCTATCTTTACACGTGCACATGCACAGACCAAGCTTTATAAATGTGTCTATAAAAGAGCCTAGCATTTCACAGGTCCTATGTATGGATAAGGACATAGGACAGAAGAGAAAACTAGAAGAGCTAGACAGGAAAGGGAGAAAAAAGTGGGGAAAAAGAAGAGGAGAAAGAAGAAAAAAGGAGTTAGGAGAAAGGAAGAGTAGATGATGGTTTGGCCGATGAATGGTGCCTTGTTCCCAGGGCTGTTGATCTGCAAACAGGTGGGTTTGCCCATCTGCTCGGCTGGCCTCATGGCCCTGAGCACACAGAAGCTGAAGGACGCACTTAGAAAAGGGGGAATGTGAGAGCCAGGAGACTCTTACAACAGTTACTGTTTATGTCAAGACCTGCCTGTCCCAAGGGACCCATTTTCACATAATCTATAATTATCTCTTTGCTTTAATCGCTCTGTCATTCCTGAGACTCTCATGGGCACTGGAAGAGGAAAAGCTCATTAACTAAACCTTTTCTCCTCTCTCCAGCCACCCATGGCTTTTAATTGCTTGGTGTGTTATTATCTAGGAGTGCAACTGGGATCATTTTCATAAGAAAGGGAGGTAGGGAAGAGGAAAGGAGCCATGAGTCCCTGAGGTATGCACCACAGACAAACCTTTGCTTTCTCAATTATTTATGCCAGCTGAGGTTTTACAGGCTGAATAAATCCATAACTCAAGTTCATTCTGAGCAGTCAGATCCTCTGGGGGACTTGCCCACTTGCCTATACACACTTGTGTAGTCCTCAAAGAACGACCAGAATGTAACAAGACATATGTCATCCAATTTATCACCTATCACCAAAGTGGTGACACAATGTTGATCATAGGCAACACAGTGAGACAGGAAGGATTATACTACCACCAGCCAAACAGGTGGAGGGAGGCTTAGTGCTAAGGGCAGTGGTGTCCTCGAAAAACAGCCTGTTAAAAGTCTGCCTAAAAATCCCAATATTCAATTTTCAAAACACAAAATATATATAATACATACACTTTTTCTTTTTCTTATGGTGCTGGGGATCAGACCCAGGGCCTCGAGGGTGCTAGGCGAGCACTCCACCACTTAGCTGCAGCCCAGTCCACACACATACTCTTGAAGCCTCGATGGATTTGTTAATAAGTTTACTATCAAACAATGTGAAGGTTTCAACATGTAACTAAGTAGAATTTTATATTATCTGATTTTATAAACTACGATAAAGCCATATATATTATAGCTTTTTATCTAGTTACACCGCTTTTAGGAAAATTTTATAGTACAATTTATGCGTAAGTGACAGGCCCTTATGCTATTTTGATTCCAGTTTATATTTTCACCAAGAATACAAAAATGAAACACAATCACTTTCATTCTAGTTTTTTGTACTTGTATTCTTCCACTTATAATCAAGACTAGAGAGCAACCAATGAAAGGATAAAATAAAACAATATTTCTAAAAATCCATTATTATTTAAAAATTGAAACGGTGTAAGTCAATGATGAAAGCACCTCTTTGAAATTCTACAGGCTTTTGTGTCTGACCACAAGCAGTGACCTCTGGTATTTTCTGCCAAAACACTTCATTTGTCTCACAGAGCAACTAATCAATTCTAGAGCCCATCAATCATTCCAGTTGTATACTAGTCTGGTCTTGCTTAGAGAAAGAAAGTCCAGATGGCTGCCTGTGTAAGTGAAATTAATAAAATTCTGATAGATTACAAGGCATCAAACTACAAAATATAACAGGGAAGACCAAAGCTGATTGCAGGGTGGGGTGGGTACTGTACACACTCTTCATTTGTTGTGTATTTAGATCCTGCCCTAATTTCTCAATGTATGTGCCAACTTCTTGAACCCCGAGTATCCAAGTCACTAAAAATGATGTTTTAAATGTGCCAGTATAGGCACTGCTGAACACCCTGACTCTTTGCAAAGCCCTGTGCTTATTCTGCCCACCTGCAGTGTAAATGAGCCACAGCTGATCTCAAAAGCAGAGGTAACTGTGAATTACAAGATTTGTTACACCCGTTTCTACAATTCCAAACACAGATCTGATAGTGTCAACTTTCCCTTGTTTTCCATTTTCTTTTGCAAAAAAAAATTTATATTTGGTTTAATAGCCAGACTGGCCTGTGATTTAGGTTCCTAACTACAGCTCTTGGTCTCCTCTATGGGAACTCCCTATGCTGAGGAATAATACTAATGAAAGCATATAGTTACACAGTAACTTGTTTTGTGCCAGAATTATTCTAGGATGCATTTATATAATTCACACAAGTACCATGTGAGACACATATCATCCTTATTCCCATTTTACAGATAAATAACTGTCTCAAGGTGACAGCAGTTAATGAGTGTTGGAAGCAGCACTTGAAGGCTGGTGATCTGGCTCCATAACTTTTTGTACTTCATTAGACTCGCACTACACTGCTTCTATTATATCATGGAACAATTAACTAGCTTCAGAATGCAAAATTGGTGTCATGCCCCTGTGATGTTAATACAGAGTTCTGTACCTGTGACATCATATTGTTATTTTTCATGGCAGAGTGGAAATAAAAAACAGAACCAAAACAGCAAGAAGCAAGCTCAGAGTTGATCCCAGTGGCTGTTGGCTGTAGAACATTTACATTAAAACTAAAATGGCCCTTAGCTCATCATCTACAATAGAGATGTCAGGACAGCTGCCCTGTGACAGTGGAACCTACGCCTAAACA
This sequence comes from Glis glis, assembly GCA_004027185.1. Taxonomy (NCBI): domain Eukaryota; kingdom Metazoa; phylum Chordata; class Mammalia; order Rodentia; family Gliridae; genus Glis; species Glis glis. The sequence continues at coordinate 6,257 of PVJS01023784.1, forward strand.
AATGGATTTATTACATACTGATTGGCAAATGTGGAAACAATTTGAAGTTCACATATTAAAGTATCCAAAACAGACCTCAAAATACATTGTTCTATGTCCTTTTAAAAAATGTTTAATGGTTCTATCCCAGTGTGGTGGTATACACCTGTAAGCCCAGTACTTGGGAGGCTAAGACAAGAGGATCACAAGTTCGAGGCCAGTCTGGGCAACTTAGTGAAACCCTGTCTCAAAACAAAAAATTAAAAGGGGGCCGGGCGTGGTGGCGCACGCTTATAATCCCAGTACTTTGGGAGGCGGAGACCGGAGGATCCGGATTCGCGGCCAGACTCAGCTTGCGCATGCTCGCTCGCTCTCTCTCTCTCTCTCTCTCTCTCTCCCTGTCTCTCTCTCTCTCTCTCTCTACTTAGTGAGGCCCTCCGCAACTTCGTGAGACCCGGTTTCAAAATAAAGTATAAAAATAGGGCCGGGGGCATAGCGCAGAGGTAGAACGCCCCTGCGTTCAATCCCCGGTACCGCAAAAAAAAAAAAAAAAAAAAATTTAAAAGGGCTGGGAGTGTAGCTCAGTGGTAGAACACCCTTGGGTTTGATCCCAAGTAACACAAATAAACAAAAACAATGGTTCTACAGAAAATGCTTTTTCTTTTCATCTAAGTTTATCATTTGATGTTTCTAAAACTTTAAAACCTAAGTGTTGATTTTGCTTTGCCTTAATATAATTCTGCTAAGAATTTATAATTAACATCATGTAAAACACACCTTTCTCTTAGAAAAATAAAACACCAGATACTATATTTCATCCAAGTACAAGTCAAGTCTGATTCCATAAACTTTAAGAAAGAGCTTGTTTTCACTGCCATAACTGCATTCGGAGACTGCGTTAGAGACCATGAAGACTACCTCTGGTCCTCCACGGGAATCACCCAACATCTCAGTATAGAGAATTTTTATTACAATGTAGTTTGTTACGATGGAATTCTCTTGCCCTATAAAACGAATTCTCCCAATGTAAGAATATTTCTAATTGTGATTTCTATTGCAGTAATAATAAAATTACTGTGTCTGTAATAGTTTTAAAGGCTTTCAATGGCTTTCTCACATTCACATTATCTTAACAGTATGTTCCAAAATACAAAGATTTAGAAGATATCATAGTTAGTCTAATCCTGAGATGACTTACTGAAACAAGTCTAACTAGGTAAGTCCACAGCAAAAGTTCATAGTTCACTCAATTAATTAGTCTTTATTAAACACCAGTGAAAATGCCAAAAGTACTAAGAACATATTATTCAAAAGTGAAGAAGCGGCTGGGCGTGGTGGCGCACGCTTGTAATCCCAGTACTTTGGGAGGCGGAGACCGGAGGATCCGGGTTCACGGCCAGCCTCAGCTCTCTCTCTCTCTCTCCAGCCTCAGCTCTCTCTCTCTCTTTCTCTCTCTCTCTCTCTACCTAGTGAGGCCCTCCGCAACTTCGTGAGACCCAGTTTCAAAATAAAGTATTAAAAAATAGGGCTGGGGGTGTAGCGCGGAGGTAGACCGCCCCTGCGTTCAATCCCCGGTACCGCAAAAAAAAATAAAAAATGAAGAAGCTGAGAAGGACAAATGTTCACAATGTTTTGTCTCATAGATTTGTAAAGTGTGTGGTGAGATGAATTAAAATCTCTATGAAGCCAGGCGTGGTGGTGCATTCTTGTAATCACAGTACTTGGGAGGCTGAAACAGGAGGATCGCAGGTTTGCGGCCAGTCTCAGCAACTTAGTGAAGCCCTCTGCAAGTGAGACCCTATTTCAAAATAAAAAATAAGATAAGGCTGGGGGGTGTTGGAAGTAAGACCTCTGCAAGTGAGACCCTATTTCAAAATAAAAAATAAGATAAGACTGGAGTTGGAACGCCCGTGGGTTCAATCCACAGTACCACCAAAAAACAAGAACAACTATAAAAATAAGCTATATATTCTTCATTACTTTTTCATGATCAAAATTCTAAATATTGAATTAAATCTAACAGTCAAGTCTTTAGGAAGTGGGTGGGGGATGTGTGGGAAATTAGCCCTTTCAATTCAGTGGACTTCTATCTCAGGAATACTCTTACCCAGATTTCTACTCTCACTTCAACTGGAGTACATTTGATTTGCTCCATGTTCTATAGAGCTACTATGATCAGTCGTGTCACTGAACATTTCAAAAGAAACTGTTTTCAGCATGTCATTTTAGAGAATACTAGAATCATGGAGCCCTTAAGGAAATTAGCACACAAAATAAAGACTATTATTATTTATAGCGATTGATATTGTTAGAAAGTTAAGCTTAATGATTATTTTTTTAAAGCAAGGTCAAGAAAATATCTCATTTATCTATCTAACTAGGAAAGGAAACAGCTTATAAGTTTTTTGACTGCTTAGGAATAGAGTTGAGGATGGACACACCACACGAATACCAAACCAGCAGACATAGACTAACTCCATGTAAGCAGTCATCCCTAAACTGTGGATACCTCCCAAGTTCAGGGCACTTTTACTGGATACCTACTAAGTTCTGGGATCTTCCTCAGACAGTGAGAATACAGAGATGAATACATCATGATCCTTGCCCTCAAAAACTGAAAGGTTAATGGAGAGGACAAAGCTTTTTAAACATTATAATTCAATGTGGTAGAATGTGATAAATGCTATAACAAAAGTATAAGCAAAGGACTATAGCAACACAGAAAAATGTTATTTGGAGAAAAATGACTTATGGTATCCTGACTTGATTGAACATTTTAATAAACTTTGATTAGTTAGGTTAAGGTTCATTTTTTAGAAGAATCTAAAGATAGAATATACAAATTAACCTCCAAACACTTTCTGGATATAGAAAGGATTAAATTATTAATATAGGAAGGGTTAAATTCTGGAAATGGTTTTTAAGCTATGTTTCCTTAAAATTTTTATGGGCTTCCCAGAGTTCTCAGGGTCCATCATAGGGCTTGGGGGTGGCAAATGTATTCGAGGTCAGTAGTAGCCTTAAAGGTCTCTTCATCCGTCAAATCTTCACCAGCCATCCCTATCTCATCCCACCTAAAACACTTAATTTAAGTAAAAATGGTATGTTTGCTATACAAATAGATACAAGACAGGTCCCCACATTAACTGACTGCCTGATCAACAACTGGAAACTATAAGAATATCAAGTTTTTGATTCACAGAGGTATCAATAACTTCCCTCTTACAGCACTACATGGGAGCTCCTATTGCTACTTTTTTATGTGAGATAATGTTAGTAAACTCTTTTCTGTAAGAGTGAAGCATAAATTTCTGGTATAGTTCCCTCTTTGTTCTATGAAGATAGAGATTACTCTTCAATAAATTTAGGTGAAGTTAGTTTATTTCATGTTAATAAATAAGTAAAGCAACATTAAGATAAAAAGAATAAGAGCATTAAAGATTCCAGGATGTGTCACATGACTCCTTAATTAAAGTAGCATTGAGTCCTTCTTCTGATTTACATACACAGTGCTGAAAGAAAACAATTATCCAAGAAATTTTGTATGCAACCCCAAAATTAAGAGCTTTGTTAAATAATATAAAATGATCATTAAAAATTTTTAATCTTGGTAAAAATAACACATAATATAAAATTTACCATCTTAACCATTTCTAAGTATACAGTTCAGAAATGTGAAGGGTATTCATATTATTGTACAACCAATCTCCAGGACATTTTCATCTTGCAAAACTGAAACTCTGACCCACTAAACAATTCCCATTTCCCATTCTTTCCAGCTCCTGGTAGTCATTATTCTACTTTCTGTTTCTATGAATTTATTTTCTCCAAATACCTTATTTAAGTATACTTATATGGTATTTGCCTTTTTGTGACTGGTTTATTTCAATTAGCACAATGTCCTCAAAGTTCCTATTGTAGTATGTATCAAAATTTCCTTCCTTTTATAGGTTGAATAATATCCCACTGAATGTATATACCAAATTTTATTTAGCTATTCATTTGGCATTGGATACTTTGGTTGTATTCACCTCTTGACTATAGTAAATAGTGCTGCTATACATGGGTGTGCAAATAAGTCTTTGAGAGTCCACTTTCAATTCTTTTGGATATAGATGCAGATGTGGAATTTCTGGGTCATATGGTAATTCTATTTTTTTGAGGAAACATCACACTATTTTCCATACTGGCTGCACCATTTTAGACTCCAAAATGACATTAAATTTAGATGAAATTAAATTAAAATGACTTTAAGAGTAAATAAATTATGAGAATTAAAATCTTTAAAAGAAATAGCGGTATTTTAAGGAAAATTAACAACAAAAATCCGTATCTTTCAGATTATCTGAGACACAAAACCCTGCTTGATGAACTCCTTACATGTGGGAAAGGCCTGATTCAGACCCTGACAATATGTGCTAAGTGATTATATGTCCTCTTGTTCAGACACTTTGGCACTGGCTCAGACAGTTATTGATTTTAAAGATTATACACCTACAGAATTCTTTCCTGCCATTTATTATCCTCCTAGAGATAATACCAAATCAGTTTCATGTTAAGAAAGAGTACTTCACAAATTGAAGATTTCAAGATTAAATGCATACATACACATGGAGACATATGTGTGTATGTATATTCCTACCATCAAAGACCACAGCGAGATTGATTACCTGATGGTTTCTTCATGATATAAAGAACTAACAACTGGCCCACCAAAACCACTATTTGCTTCTTTTCCTTTCTTCTCTGGTGTCTATAGGAGGGGAAAAAATGAGAAAAGACATGGATTAAAGCAATATGTATTTAAACCAGTTGTAGAACATTACTTTGCTAGAAAAGACTACAACTTTTACTCTCAACCATTTCTCCAAGCCCGAGTAACAATTTTAAGAAGGCACCAAAAAGACAACAGGACTCTGAAGCCACTAGCGGATGGGCACCCAGTAAAGTCATTCCAGTAGCACTATGGAGCCACGTAAAGGCGATTCCACTAGGTGGCTGTGAGATGATGGGCAGCGTGGCACGTATGGATGCTTGTGCGAAACACGAAAACGAAATATGAATAACAGACTTGAGTGCGATTAGGAAAGTAATATCAGGATTTACAAAGTTAAGGTTTCCAAATAATTTCAAAATCAAAGAAAAATAAAATATTTTTAGAAGGAAAGAAGGCAGAAAAGAGAGAGAAAGAGGACGGGGGAGGGAGGAGGAGGTTTAGATCTAAAATAAAAGAAAAAGAAGAAAACTGCTATGGAAACATTTTCTAAAATCAAGGATCCAACAGGCCCTGCCCTTTGTTCTCAAAAAAAGAAGAGTAAAGCCGGGTGTGGTGGCGCACGCTTGTAATACCAGTACTTGGGAGGCTGAGACAGGAGGATCGCAGGTTCGCAGCCAGCCTCAGCTACTTAGTGAGGCTCTCCTCAACTTAGTGAGACCCTGTTTCAAAAAAATAAAAAATAAAAAATAGGGCTGAGGGTGTAGCTCGGAGGTAGAATGGCCCTGGGTTCCATCCCTGGTACCAAAAAAAAAAAAAAGAAGAGTAAGCTTAATTTAGGAATAAAATTCTTCTAAAACATGTAATGTGGTAGCAATGAACTTGGATGTTTCTGTTGGAAATGATCAAACTGCAACGTCTGCAAAAGCCTGTGTCTTCTGAGATACCGAGTTTTTAAGCCAGGACACACCATAAAGGTAAAAATTCTGATTCTGAACATGAGTATTTCTTTAGACTCTAAATTTTATTATTTGACTACAAAAAGACTAGTTTTACTTAAAAAAATGCTAGCAATACTCATGCATATTCCCCCCTATACTTTAGCGAAAGGTTTTGTTTTGTTATTTATTTTTTAATTATTTGTTTTGATCTGTGGACCACTGAGTTGGGGGAAAATACCGTATAGGTAGCATATTCTGTAAGTTTTTAATGCTTTTGGGAGTACTAAGGTCTTAGAAAATATATTTTTTTGTTTGCTTTTGGTACTAGGGATTGAACCCTGGAGTCCTCTACCACTGAGCTACATCCTCGACCCTTACTGTTTTTCATTTTGAGACAAGGTCTTGCTAATTTGTCCAGGCTGGCCTTGAACTTGGAATCCTTCTACCTAAGCTGGGATTACAGGTGTACCACCATACCCAGCAGAGAAGTGGTAGAATTTTTGAGGAGATGAATTAAGTCAGTTATCAATTTATGATAGAAACAAAGATATGAAATCATTACTCACAATTGTTAACATGACTAGATGACAAAGTATCATGCTGGCAAATAAACAACACTAGGCAAAAGCCAGATCTCTGTTCTCTGAGGACCATTTTTAGAGAATAATACTGCAAAGAATTTTGGAAAAGAGAATGTGTTTCTATATACTAAAAAAAAAAACTAAAGGAAGAACTTATTTAATCCAATTATATTTAAATACATTCTTCATTGCTAAGATAAAGTTGAAACATAATTGGTGTTCAAGAGATGCTTACTAAATGAACAACAGAACTGAAAATGAGAAAACTGGGTACCAAAGAAAAGAGAAATAGAAATAGAACCAAATATACAGTGTTAAGCACAGCTTCTTTAAAAAAGAACTGACTCCTAGAGGGTAACACAGGAAAAAATCTAGATGATCTTGGGTTTGACAAAATGATTTTTTTAGATATAACACCAAAAGCATGACCCATAAAAGGAAAACTTGATAAATTAGTCTCTGTTAAAATTTATGAAAATCTGCTGTATGAAAAGACGTTGTATGGACAATGAAGTGATAAGCCATAGACTGAAAGCCATAGACAAGGAACCATAGACTGGAAGATTATTCTTTCCCCAATGAATGGTTTTGGCATCTTTGCTGAAAATCAATGATCATAAACTTGAATCTATTTCTGGACTCTCAATTCCATTCTGATGGCCTATCTATTTATCCTTTCGCCAGTACACACAGTTTTGACTGTGGCTTTGTAGTAAATTTTCAAATTGCAAAGTGTGAATCCTCCAAATTTGTTCTTTTCTCAATACTGTTTTTACTATTTTAGCCCTTGGCAATTCCAAATCAATGCGAACATTAGCTTTTCCACTTCTGTAAAAAGAGGTGGTTGGATTTTGGTGAAGACTACACTGAATCCATAAATTAAAATTTGGGCAATACTGCCACCTTGAGAAAATTAAATCTTCTAACCCATGAATACAATATGTATTCCTACTTATTTTGTCCTTAATTGCTATAAGCATTATAGTTTTTATTATGAACTCTTCCATCTCCTTGGTTAAAATTATTCCTGAGTATTTTATTCTTTTGGACATCATAGTAAGTGGAACTATTTTCTTTGTTTCCATTTTCGGAGTGTTCACTGCTGGTGTATAGAAACAGTGATTTTTGCATGCTGGTCTAATATCTTGCAACTTTCTGAATTAGTTATTAACTCTAGTAATCTCTTTGTGAATTCTTTGGATTTTCTATATATAGTGTCATATGATCTGTGAACAGATAGTTTTTACTTTTGCCTTTCCAATTTGGATGCTATTTTTTTCTTTTTCTTGTCTAATTGCTCTGGCTAGAATTTATAGTACCATGTTGTGTTACAGCGGTAAAAGCAAGCACCCTTGTCTTATTGCTGATCTTAGGTGGAAAGGCTTAAATCTATTACTACAGAGTGTAATGTGATCACCTCTGGATTTTTCATAAATGCTCATTATGTTAAGTAAACTTTACCTTCATTTTTGAAAGCCATCTTAACTGGGTTTAGAATTATAGGTTGATAGCCAGGCATGGTGGCGCACACTTGTAATCCCAGTACTTGGGAGGCGGAGACTGGAGGATCCCGGTTCGCGACCAGCCTCAGCTACTTAGTGAGGCCTTCTGCAACTTCGTGAGACCTGGTTTCAAAATAAAGTATAAAAAATAGGGCCGGGGGTGTAGCTCAGAGGTAGAACGCCCCTGGGTTCAATCCCCGGTACCAAAAAAAAAAAAAAAAAAGAATTATAGGTTTATAGTCTTTTCCTTGTGATGTCAACCTACTGACTTTAGACCTATCAGAAGTCTGCTGTGGTTCTACTTTTGTTCCTTTGTATTTACTGGTTTGTTTGTTTTTTGGTCTGGCCGCTTTTAAGATTTTCTCTTTTTTCACTGTTTTCAACAATTGGACGATGGTGTTTACTTGTTGGTATGTCTTCATTATGTTTCTTCTGCTTGAGGTTTACTGAGCTTCTTGGATCTATGGGTTGGGGGCAGTGATTCTCAAGAAGGGGTGACTCGCCTCCCATCGCTGCCCCCCACCCCTAGGATATTTGGCAATATCTGGGTATGTTTTGGTTGTCACAACTCGGCGGTGCTATTCGCATCTAGTGAATAGTAACCAGAGTTGCAGCTAAATGTCATGTTTCTCACAAGATAGCCCTCTACAAACCTGAATTTTCTGGCCCCAAATAGCAATGGTTAAAGGTTGAAAAACTAGTTGATGGTTTTCAGCAAATATTTAGAATTTCAGGTATTTTTCATTAATTTTTTTCTGTCTTCTCTCACTTTTTTTGTTCCTTCTGGGACTCCAATTATATATATGCTACATTGCTTGATATTTCCCTATAGCTCACTGGTTCCCTTCATTTCTCATCCAGACTTTTTATGCTCTGAGCTTCAATTTGATTAGTTGCACTTGGTACATCTTCAAGTTCACTAATCTTTTCTTATACAATATCAAATATGCTGTTAATCCTAACCAGTGTTTTTTTTTTTTTGCGGTACCGGGGATGGAACCCAGGGGTGTTCTACCTCCGAGCTACACCCCCAGCCCTATTTTTTATACTTTATTTTGAAACCGGGTCTCATGAAGTTGTGGAAGGCCTCACTAAGTAGCTGAGGCTGGCCGCGAACCCGGATCCTCCAGTCTCCGCCTCCCAAGTACTAGGATTACAAGCGTGCGCCACCACGCCCGGCTCTAGCCAGTGTATTTTTTTTACTTCATATGTTACATTTTTCCATCTCTGGAATTTCCATTTGGGTCTTTTTGTATCTTCCATTTATCTCTACATTATGCTCATGCTTTCCTCTACTTTCTAGAACTTACAGAATATATTTATGTTTACATGTCTTTGGTATTTCATCATTTCTTTCATTTCTACATCTGCATTTATTAACACATTTTTCTCCCGGGTCATATTTTCCTGCTTTTCTTTGCTTGCTTGAAAGACTTTTACTGAAAGCCAGGAATTATAAATTTTATACTCTTGCTTTCTGGATTTTGTTGTGTTCCTTTAAATTATGTTGGACTTTGTTTTGACACAAGTTAAGTTACTTGGAATCAGTCTGATCCTTTTGAGACTCATTTTTACGCTTTATTATGGTAGGGAAAGAGCAGCCTTTAATGTAGAGTTTATTTTGGCCCCATTAATGAAGTCAAACCTTTCTGAGACCTCTACCATATGTTCCATATATTACGTTTTCTTTCCACTCTTACTGGTAGAAAACGAAATGTTCTCAGACCTACATCAGCCCCAGAAATAATTTGACCTACTGCTTTCTTGTGTTTCTTTCCCCAACCTGTTAGTTTCCTTTCACAACCACAGACTAGTATTCAGCCAAAGGGATTACCTGCAGATCTCTGGAACTCTCTATGCAGGAACAACCTGTCTGGTATTTGGCTCAGCAAATTCTAGCTCAAATCAGGAGACTGCCAGGTAATTTTCGGTTGCCCCTCCCTGTACTACAGCTTGGAAATGCCTCTACACCACAAACTTAGGTACCACTAGGGCTTGGCTTGTTTGTCTCCCTTCTCTCCTGTAATTTTACATTGCTTATAGTACAGTGTCTACAAATTACTGTTTCATCCAGTAATTACAGCCATGTATCTGGTTTTCTTTTTATTTTAGGTAAAAAGGTAAATTTTATCTCTATTAGTTCACCATGCCCAGGAGCAAAGGTCCCACAAAAAATTCATTTTAAAGCCAGCACAATATTCTATTCAGTAATGTAATGTGCTTAAGCATTAACTGACAGCTGTATATTTAGAACAGTTTTACTTTCTCACTCATAAATAAAGATATGATGAATACCTGTATGAGTAAGGAATAATGTAGCTTAATTAAAATATTTAGGGAAAAACTTGACCCCATAATTTGATTATGGTATATTCTAAATACATTCCTTCTTCCTAGGATTAGGTCTGCTTTCTAAAACAACTGCATGAATATATACGTTAGAATGTTGTAACAACTTCTTGGGGGACACAAAAAATTTTAAAATAATCTGCCATTATCAGATTGAATTCAGAACAAAGCTGCCAAAGATGCACATCCTTTCCACTCACTTCATCTAGTAGACGGGGTAAACTTTTTTGGCTACTTTACCCTCTTGATTTTCACTCTGATGAAATGTCTCTCACAGAGAGGCTTAGAAGTTTATTCCATTTCTCTCTACTCAAAATCCATTAAGTTATTTTTATGTTGCATCAGCAGTTCAAGAAAGAGACTCCAATTTGGCAGCCAAAAGGATAAAATTTGCCAATTCTTATACTGCCTCAGGCTGTATCATTTGAGACAATAAAATGCTCCTTCACTCAAAGGGGAAAGGATAAGTTGTTGGCTGAATCTTTATCACTCGATTCAGACTCCACCTTCTTTTCGGGGTCAAGATTTAAAACCTTAATAGAACTTTCTTCTCTATCTGAAAAAGTACCAATTCCTAAGATTAGCAAGCTAATATATGCAAAGAAGAGGTTTCTTTCTTCCACTAGAGACCTTTTTCAGGTTCTTTTTTACTGGTTTGTTTGTTGGATCTGTTTATAGGTCTAACTGTAGGTCTTTGTGCAAATTAACCTCTCTGTCTCACTTTCCTCATTTGCAAAAATGGGAAGAGTACCTACCTCAAATGATCACTTTAAGGATTTAAAATAGATATGTAAATAATACAGTGTCTGGCACAAGTTAGCTGATGTAATAAGAATTATTAAATACGCCATTTCTCCAAAGCAAAAGGGTCTCAGCAATACAGACACAATATAGTTTGATGTGGGGACCAGACATTATCAATTAGAAGAAGCATCATTATTTTCTGTTATGCTAAGAAAGAAAAAAAGCAGCCAATTAAATTTAATAAATCAATTTAAGGCAGGCATGGTGGCGCACGCTTGTAATCCCAGTACTTTGGGAGGCGGAGACCGGAGGATCCGGGTTCGTGGCCAGCCTCAGCTCTCTCTTTCTCTTTCTCTCTCTCTCTCCCTAGTGAGGCCCTCTGAAACTTCGTGAGACCCGGTTTCAAAATAAACTATAAAAAAATAGGGCCGGGGGTGTAGCGTGGAGGTAGAACGCCCCTGGGTTCAATCCCCGGTACCGCAAAAAAAAAAAAAATCAATTTAAAAACATCCATATTTTTAAAATGTTAAAAACTGGATGTCTGCCTTAGATTTGAAAGAAATCTCCATTGTACAGATTAAAAGCCTGAAAAGAGGTGATACACCCACATCACATGGTAAGTGGCAGAATTGGGATTCAAACCAAGAACCTCTGATATCCAAAGGTTGTGTTGTGCTCTTTCCACAGTAAACTACACTCTCTCTCCAAGCTTCTTTGAAAACCATTACTATACATTAACAATATTCTAAATAAAATTTTTGCTGTTTCTGAAGTATACATTTTTAAAGTACTTCATTAGTTCATCGAGAAAATTTTAAGATAAACATATAGCACAATTTTTGAAGTTAATATACTATAAATTATATATAATTTTGTTTAGTTAATAACCTAATACTGTAGTTCTAAACCCTTTTTAATAACTTTTTCCGATAATCCTTTAAAAATATTCAACTGTTGTTTTTTTCCTGAAACAGGAATGGTTATACATTTCTATACAGAAAAATAAGAATATTGATCTCATTTAATACTATATGTAATTAAGAGCATTAAAAAATTAAAGTACCATGAAATTATTGTTCATTGCCATTAATACTAATAATTACAAAATTTCTTAAGAAAGAAAAATTTAAAAATCTGTTTTTAACCTTAGTTTCTCTGAGAAATACTATATACATACTTAAGCTGGTATTGGAAAATAATGTTTAAATAAAATAAAACAGCCGGGTGTGGTGGCGCACCCTTGTAATCCCAGTACTTGGGAGGCTGATACAGGAGGATCTGAGTTCGCGACCAGCCTCAGCTACTTAGTGAGGCCTCCGCAACTTAGTGAGACCCTGTTTCAAAAAAAAGAATAAAAAATAGGGCTGAGGGTGTAGCTCAGAGGTAGAATGCCCCGGGTTCAATCCCCAGTACCACAAACAAAGAAAGAAAATAAAATTAATTAATTAATTAACTAATTAAAATAAGTGAAAAGAGCAGAAATATGCACAAGTAAATTGTTTTATCTAATCTTCCAAATTTTAGACTTTCCTAATGTTCTTTGTTTTTATGTATTTTTGATATATGTGCTATATACACTAGCTAAGAAACAGATTTTTAATGAAAAAAACCTTAATCTTACTACTTTAATCTACACCACAAAAATATGTGAGAGACAGTTTTTCCAGATGGCTAACATAAGTCAACAGAATGCTAATATTTCCTTTATTGTCCACCATGTAAATCACTGTAATGACTATTTTTAAAAAGTGGTAAGTTGCACTTGATATCCCACAACAGAATTCAAGAATAAATACTATATTAACTTTGTTTTCCTAGCTTCTGTCGATTGTCTTGTTTCTAGAGTACTTTAAAACTAAGATACAAAAAGACTATCATTTTTGGCTCAGGTTCCATTATATATTTTAAAAATATATAAAAGAGAATATCTTTGTTAATGTCAATTTAATGCTATTTTAAATTAGCTCTCCTAGAAAATTCACTTCAGGTTTTTTTTTTTTTTTTTTTTTGCGGTACCGGGGATGGAACCCAGGGGCGCTCTACCTTCGAGCTACACCCCCAGCCCTATTTTTTATACTTTATTTTGAAACTGGGTCTCACAAGGTTGCGGAGGGCCTCACTAAGTAGCTGAGGCTGACTGCGAACCCGGATCCTCCATTCTCCGCCTCCCAAGTATTGGGATTACAAGCGTGTGCCACCACGCCCGGCCTCACTTCAGGTTTTTATGACTAATTTTCTAGATATTAACAATGATCAAAATTTAAGTATTCTTTAGAAAATTATTCTGAATGTAGTATTTATCACATCAATTAAAAACTTATAAATTTTCTTAGATTTTTAAGCACCAAAAATCATAAAAATATTTAACTAGTATTTCTTTAATAATGTAGCAAAAATAAAAGAAAAAAGGAATTTCATTTTAAGCAAGTAAAACAAATGGCTAATATTATAAGCAATACGTTCAAATGATGTCTTGTGTAAGAAAAACACTAAGAATTATCCGGGCATGGTGGCGCACGCTTGTAATCCCAGTACTTAGGAGACTAAGATAGAAGGATCCCGGTTTGTGGCCAGTCTTGGCTACTTAGTGAGGCCCTCCGCAACTTAGCGAGACCCTGTTTCAAAATAAGGAATAAAAAAAATAGGGCTAGGGGTGTAGCTCAGAGGTAAAATGCCCCTGGGTTCCATCCCCAGTGCCGCAAAAAAAAGAAAGAAAAACACTAAGAATAAATAGATAAACAGACCATGAATACGAAAACAGGCAATAATTAGATATTTGAAGTTACACAGAGGTTTAGGGTTCTAGTCACATACATGCATAAAAATACTGAAAAATGTTCAAGATCATAATTTAAAAACTGCATACTTTGGGAGGTGGAGACTGGCCAGCCTCAGCTCTCTCTCTCTCTCTCTCTCTCTACCTAGTGAGGCCCTCCGCAACTTCGTGAGACCCGGTTTCAAAATAAAGTATAAAAAATAGGGCCGGGGGTGTAGCGCTGAGGTAGAAGCCCCTGGGTTCAATCCCGGGTACTGCAAAAAAAAAAAAAAAAAAAAAAACCAAAAAAACTGCAAATTAAAACAATAATGAGCAGTGGATTCTTAACTAACTTCATTTGGATAACAAGTCACCCAAGCCAGTAAAACTGTAGTCAAATAGGTACTACTAATAACTTAATGGCCCTAATAGCCTTGTAAAATGGCATTACTCTTTTGGAAAGCATATCACAAACCTACCAAGACCCATAAAAATGTTAGTACATTTTCATCAATAATATATCTGCAGGATATTATAAGAAATAAAAATACAATCCTTTCTGTTGCTCATCTTTACCAGAAAATTACTGTTCCTAAATCTTTAGATAGAAACATAAGTCAGAAAGATTTATGAATCTCTCTCTCCCTTCACTGTTTAAAAATTTGGCCCTGGAAATGGATACTTTCAAGATTGCTTAGTTCTGGTCCCCTCTCCCCTTTTACCTGATTCTTCTTTCTCCCTTTGTCTTTATTATCTTTGTGTGAGTTACACCCCTACCCTATTTTATTTTTTATTTTGAAACAGGGTCTCACTAAGTTACCACGTGCTGCTTGTCTTGAACATGCAATCCTCCTGTCTTGGCCTCCCAAGTACTGGAATTACAGGCGTTTGTCACCACGCCCAGCTGTCCTACTTGATTTTTATTAAAATTACCAACAGACTGCTCTCAGTGTTAGGTTTTCTTTGTACTGGTCAATTTTGGAAGCTTAGGGAGTTCAGGCAGCTCTAGAGAATCTAACCATGAGCTCTTTGTATTCAGCTTTGAGCTGAAGTATGGAAAACTCCTCGAAGCTTTACCTATTGGCGATTTTAGGTTTTTGCTATTCTCAGGACAGGAAGCTCCCTACTACTTCCTTCTACTTTCTCCTACAGAGATGGTAATGCCACATAAATCTTGTAGTTGTTGGCAGTCATCACTGTTGGTGGTCTGTTCCTATTTTCTCTGACCAATTAGTTTTGTTACAGATATTACCTGAGAACTTTTGGTTATGCCACCCTAGTTTTCTGTTAAGGAAACATTTGGGACTCTTCCAAAACTATGCTACAACTACTCCCATCTTCCCAGAATTCCCAAAACCACAGATTTTGGTGGAATGCCTCAAAGATGGGAATGGGAATACACAAAGAAATAGATTAGTATTGCTAAACTAGGTGTATTTCCATTCCATTCTCTCTTTTCCATTACGTCCATGCAACTATCTTCATAAAATGCATGATTTCATGAAAGACGGGTAAAGACATAAGGCAAGGCAAGTTTAGTGAACATGTAATTTGTGGCTCACCGAAGTCTTCTGAATATTATCTCAACATTTCAATAGCTTTTCATATGGTGAATCCTAACTGTTCTCAAAAAACAGGGCCAGGCATGTACTTTAGTGGTAGAATGTTTGCTTAGCATATGCAAAGCTCTGGGTTCAATCCATAGTACTGGGCAAAAAAGTAAAAAAAGTAGCATCTGTATAAGTAAGAATTAAGTAATTACATAAAACTTACATGAATTCATATTTAAGTACAGAGGGGAGTACTACTGCCATCAGAAAATTCACAAATGGAAATCAGTGTTATCTTCTTGATGAACAACTCTTTAAATATATCTAGCTTTGTGACTGCTACATATATATATATATATATATATTTACAAACTCATCAGATATGAAAATGTATAGGCTCTAACAAATATGTCAACAAGATTAAAATTATTTGAGTTTGATGTTTGCTATAGTTTTTTGTACATATTCTTTATTAGATAAAGAAACTTTCTTCTATTAATAGCTGTTGAGGTTTTTTTTTTTTTTTTTTGCAGTACCAGGGATTGAACCCAGGGGCGTTCTATCTCCGCGCTACACCCCCGGCCCTATTTTTTATACTTTATTTTGAAACCGGGTCTCACGAAGTTGCGGAGGGCCTCACTAAGTAGAGAGAGAGAGGAAGAGAGAGACAGGGGGAGAGAGAGAGAGAGAGAGGGCGCGCGCTGAGGCTGGCCGTGAACCAGGATCCTCCGGGATCCTCCGGTCTCCGCCTCCCAAAGTACTGGGATTACAAGTGTGCGCCACCACACCCAGCTAGCTGTTGAGTTTTTAATCATGAGTGGGTATTGAACCTGGTCAAATCATTTTTCTCTGTCAAAATCATCATGTAATTTTTTTCTAATGATATCACAAATTACACTGTTTTTTACATTCCCAGAATTGATTCTATTTCATCAAGATGTGTTATTGTTTTCATTTGCTGCGGGACTGGATTTAATATTTGAGTTTTTTTACTTAATGACAACACTTGACATGTATTTTCCTTTATTCTGCTATCTAAACCTGAGGCTTCCTCTGCAACAAGGTTTTTAGTTAAAGATTCAATTTCTTTATTCAACATAGGACTATTCATATTTTCCATTTCCTTTCTGTCAGCTCTGGCAAACTGTTTTTTCTAGAAATGTATAAATTTCTTCTAAATAACCAATTTATTTGGCTAGAGTTATTCATAAGATTTACTTTTTTTATTCTTTAAGATATGTAGTGATACCTTCTCCTCTTTTTTGATCACTTTTGCTAGGATTTTACTAATCTTTTCAAAGAATCAACTTTTAGCTTTGCTGATTTTTTTCCAATACATAATTGTTTTCTATTTCATTGGCTTTTCTTCTTATCTTCATATTTCCTTTGCATTTGACTTTTTGTTCTTTTTTGTGGCTTCTTGAAATAGAGGCTTAAAGCATTATATCCCCTTTGGGAATTCTAAACTATTCAAGAAGAAATTTAATGAGGATACATATTCAGAAATCTTAACTTTTGGTGGATACTCTAGCTTCCCACTTAATAAACAGAGAGAGAGACAGACAGACAGAGAGACAGAGAGACACAGAGACACAGAGAGAGAGAGAGGTGTTCTTCTTTCATCAAATAGGAAGTTCATGAGTGAAAAGGCTCAAAATATTTTTTTCTTTGGCCTACATAAGGCTTTTCCTCTTATTTAGGCATAAGCTAAAGTTATCTCAAGACTACAATACACAGGGCAAGGGAAGGTAAATAAAGCATTTCTGCACAGTATATTTTAGATCCCTTACAATAACCAAAAAGCATCTTACATAACTGTCTCTGGCCTCATAAATATATAACTTCACAGAAGAACAAACAGACAGGAGTCTTTTCTTCCAGTTATCTGCAGTTTCCACCCTTGCCAACTGAAAGTACTTATCAAATGTCACTTCTCTCAACGCAGCCTGCCCTTACCAATCTATTGAAAGTTGTAAATCAATACCACTGTCATCTCATATTCCCAATCCCCTAAGTCTCCCTGTGTAAAATTTAAACTCCACAGGGAAAGGATTTTTGTCTCCTCTTGCTCACTGATAGGTCCTTTAACAGTGGTTGGCACATGAAAGAACCTTAGTATTTGTTCAATATAGTAAATATTTGTTGTATGTGAATAAATAAGAAAATAACTCCAAATAAAGTGAATTTATAAGAGAAAATTTTAGTTGAGTACAAATTTGACAATGAGACACATTGTAATCAAATCCTACTCTGCCACTTATTAGCTGTGAAACTTAAGACTAAATTATTAAATTCACTAAGCTTCAGTTTTCTTATTTGGAAAATGTAAATAATAATAGTATCTGCTTTATAGGGTCATGATGAGGACTAAAAAGAATAATGTATTTAATATACTTAGCACAATGAGTGGTATTGTGTTCAATAATTAAACCTAACAATTATTTTTATTATTACTGAGTACCTTAACCAAAAGACATGTATAAATGGATCAATATCAATTTCCACTTAAGTTTCTAGTGGCAAAGTCACTCTCTGACCCTATCCTATATACCTTCATTAATGGTTGACTTATGTAACAAAAAAGTATGCTAATCAAATTTCCTGATGACAGAGTCAATGAAAGAGAGATCATACATTAGATGACACATCTGAGAAAAAAAAGTTAACGTTGGGATAATATGTTGAATTAAATAAAATGGAATTTAACATGGCTTCACTTAAAGTACTGAACTTGGTACAGAAGAGACACTGCATAAGAGGATATATAAAAAAGACGGGGATTTTTAAGTCAATGAAAATCAAGGAAGAATTAACATTGTAATGTGGCTATCAAAAGTGTTAAGATAATTTTAAGCCACATTAGTAGAAGTATGGTTGTTTAAATGAGAGAAAAATTCTATTCTGTACTAGTAAATGGTCATTAATTACAAAGGTTAAATTGTAAAAGAGGTGTCAAGAAACTGACACTTGTTCACACAAGCATGATTAGGTAGTGGGACTTGGTAGTGATGAGGATGGAGAACAATAATATTTGACCTGAAGAAGAGGAGACTTTAAAACTATCTTAAAACATCTGAGAGACACATATAGACATACTCTGTGTGGGCCTTAAAAGCAAAAGTAAAACAGATTAGAAAAAATAATAATAGTAATAAAATAGTGAAATGATTTTGGCCTAATATAAAAAGAAGCTTCTAGCAACTGGAGTTGTTCAATAATTGTGCCAACTTCTTCACAAATAATAAATTTCTCATGACTAAGAGTTTTCCAATAGAAGCTAAAAGAATGTACACTGGAATAATCTGGAGACAGAAAATTATCTAGACAACCACTAAAAGTTCTTTCTAACAATAAGATTACAGCCTTACACTTATAGAAGAAAGAGAAATGCAATTGTTTAAATTAAAAATATATACAAATGGTCAATAAATACATGAAAAGATGCTCATTATCATTAGTCATGAGGGAAATGCAAATCAAAGTCACAGTAAGATACCACTTCAGAGCCAATAGGAAAGTTCTGTCAAAAAGACAGGAAAACAAGTTTGGGCAAAGATGTTGAGAAATCAGAACTCTCATAGACTGTTGATGAAACTGTAAAATGTTGTAGCCATTGTGGAAAACAGTATGATTATTCCCAAAAAGTTAAATGTAAAATTTACTGGGTTTGGGCTGTATTCTCAAAAGACACAATCCCAAATGCCAAAATCCCAAATGTTGAAATTGCAAAAGATCATAATCCCAAAAATATAATTCTGGAAAAATAATTTAAGAATTCTTTAAGACATTTAGTTCCATTTTTGGGATTTGAGAAACATAAAAACATGACAGAGCACTTCACAGGATACTTTACACAATGGTCATTAACAATATACACGTTTGCAAGCACAAACACTCAGGTATACTAATGATAGTCACATGGGTATAACAATTTTGAGCAGACAAACCAATCCATGAAGAAATAGTCAAAATGTGAAGAGTATAATGCATATCACATAGGTTGGTAATTTGTTTGCACCCAGCTTTATAACTGCTATCATCTGAAATACCTTCACAGACATCCTATCTTTTGATGAGATCAATCAAAAATTATAGTTACCCAATGTACCCATGTACATTCACCCAGAGTCAAGATATCAAGAAATTTTATGTTTTACAAATTCCAATGTTCAGAAAGGTCATCTCTTCATCTACTGAAGAACTTTCAACATTTTTATATATACATAAAATTCTTACTTATAAACAAGGGCAACATGGAAAAGTTAAATTTGCATAAAATGAATTAGAACTTTCTAAAAGTCTTACACAATTTATACTTTTCAGTATTGAAATAATGTGAAGATGAAATATGTAGCATAGCAAATTGTAAAAAATAATGCTGACATCTAGACTACATTAATATAAATATTGCTGCCTTTTTAAAACCCAAAATGTAGCTGTTATTAAACTGAAATGCACACTGTCCCTGAACAGTTTAATGGTACTTACTGAGCTATAGTGTAGCTGTTTAGTTGTATTTGAGATTTTCTAGTCATTACATAATGGAAAATTCTTTCTTCTAAAAGTTGCCAGTATCACTTTCTGAAAAACAAATTGCTATACATTTAGTGTAAAAATTCTTATACTAAATAGGATAAACTTTCCTTTTTTCATTTGTAGATTAAGTGAGATTATACTTAGTTTCAGCATTTCAGTCTTAATGTTCTAGAAACTAGCTACTTCAGGATGGCCTTAGAATGGTTTCCTAATTTGTTCCATTTCCTGACTCCTCCCTACAAACAAAATGGCACTGAGGTTTTACCTGATTTTTTTACCTGCTTTTTGGTGTATGCCTATCCTATTTTAATTAAATATGTGTGAATAAAGTTAAGTTTTAGTCTGTCATAAAGGAGAAAAAACAAAAACAAAAAACCCAAACAAAATGAAACTAAAAGAAAAAATTATACAGAAAGGTATATTACTGCAACAGATAATGGGCAACTGCATGGGGTAGGCCGTAAGAGCTGGCTGACCTGACAATCATACCTTCAGTTTGAATCTTGCATCACAATGAAGAGCTGGTTTTCACTCCCCTCCCCCTCTTAGGGCACAGCTCTCCTCAGATAATATATTCTCATTCGTTTTCTACATGGTGCTACTCTTTCAAATTCTTCCATGACTCAAAATATACTAACACATCAGTCCCCATTACTTTGCCATCTTCTCTTCCACGTCATGCTTCGATGTTACTCTGGTCTGTGGAAATCCATCCCACATGTTCTCATTTACTGGCCACAAATTTGGGAGAAACAATACTACTGATCAAACGGAAACATGCTGGGTGTCTTTTTATCCTACTGTGCACACAGTTATTTTCAAACCAATCAGTAACTTTGCTGGCTTCCTTGGACAAATGCAGTTTAATTCATTAAAAGCTCTAGAATTTCACGAGCTAAAAGGAATGCCAATGCAGACAAATGATGCATTTTTAAGCAGATTTTTTGTGTATCATTGGCATACTGTGTGGCTAATCCACCCATCAGAATTTTCCACCAAATGTATTGAGCTGAATGGAAAAGAAAAAACCCACACACTTTATTGGCAATACCTTGAAATTCACATTTAGAAGCTTTGATTACACCTAATTAGAAATCTGTCATTATGGTTTAGGGATTCATTTTCTTTTGCAATGTCCACCAAATATTCAAATAAGCATTTAGAAAGTGCTTCACTTTTTCTAATCATTAATATACAAATAAGCAGATAAACTCTACAATTTTTTGATCCAACAAGGGCATAAATTGTACATATTTGACAAAAACAGTGGAGAAAGTTTTGAAAGTGCCATCCATTAGTCAAAGTGAAAATGCACTACTTTTTCTGCATTAACTTTAGTGGTACATATAATATGTCTATGTTGACAGTCAAATCTCTAACCAAAAATAGCCTGTGTTTTGTAACACTAGAGGAACCTACAAATCAGCATCTTAGGTTCAGGAGGTCACTGAGTTCATCGAATTCTTTTTTTTTTTTTTCGGTACCGGGGATTGAACGCAGGGGCGTTCTACCTCCGCGCTACACCCCCAGCCCTATTTTTTTTTTTATGCTTTATTTTTGAAACCGGGTCTCACGAAGTTGCGGAGGGCCTCACTAGGTAGAGAGAGAGAGAGAGAGAGAGAGAGAGAGAGAGAGAGAGGAGATAGATCGATTGATTGATCTATCGTGCACGCGCGCATGCGCACTGAGGTTGGCCGCGAACCCGGATCCTCCGGTCTCCGCCTCCCAAAGTACTGGGATTACAAGCGTGCACCACCACGCCCGGCCATCGAATTCTTTTTATTCTCTGATGCAGGGGTTTTCAAGGCAAGCGTGGCCCTGTGTGTGTCAGGGCAGAAGAAGTACATCAGGAATCATTGGGCAACTATCTTGTATACAACCGAAAACACACTAATGCATTCTCCAGAATTCAGCTTCTGCCCCTCTTAATAGAGCTTTTTCTTTTCAATGGAAATTACAGTCTTCAGGATATGGGCTTTCAGGATTTCAACATTTGGGATTTTTTATCTTTTGTGATTGTAATTTTCAAGATTATGATCTTCAGAGATTTTGGATTTTGAAAATGTTAACATTCAGGATTATGGTGTTTGGTGTTTGTGATTGTATCTTTCAGGACTACAATCAGTATTTGACTTAGCAACTCCACCCCTAGGTATATACCCATTAGAAATGAAGACATAATTCCAAACCAAAAGTTACAGATGAATGTTCATAGCAGCATTATTCAAAAGAAAAGATGGAAACAACCCAATTGTCCAACAATGGATAAATGGGTAAACAAAATGTGGTATGTCCATATAACAGAATATTATTAATCCATAAAAAGGAATAAAGTACTTGGACATTCGATAACACTGAAGAACCCTGAAATATTGGTAATGAAAAAAGCCTGTCACAAAAGATCATATACTGTATTATTTCATTTGAAATGTCCAGAATAGGCTAATCTACTGAAACAGAAAGTAGATTAGTGTTTGCTTAGGGCTTGGGGGAAATATGGAGGTTGAAACAGCTAAAGGGTATGGAGTTTCTCTTTAAAATGGATTGTGAAATCATGATGGTTGTACAACTTTGTGAATAAACTAAAAGCCAACAAATTGCACACTTAAATGTGTGAACTATATAGTAAGTGAATTATAGTGTCTTAATTTAAAAAGTACCTTCCAAGACTATAAAGTTTAAATATAAGAGGTGAAAGGATATACAATCTACATCCTAACTAGCCTATAAGCTCATCATATTTATTACTGCAACAATCAGTAAACGTAATGATAATCCTGGGAGGTGAGGAAAATGAACAAATGTGTTTAATAAATTATGTTTAAAGAAGCTAAGAGCCAGGTGTGGTGGCTCAAGCTTGTAATCCCAGTGCTTGGGAGGCTGAGATCGGAGGATCTGGGTTCGCTGCTAGCCTGAGCTACTTAGTGAGGCCCTCTGCAACTTAGTGAGACCCTGTTTCAAAATAAAGAATAACTGTGGCTGGGCATCGTGGCACATGCTTGTAATCCCAGTACTTTGGGAGGCGGAGACCGCAGGATCCGGTTCGCAGCCAGCCTCAGCTCTTTCTCTCTCTCTCTCTCTCTCCCTCCTCCCTCCCTCCTCCCTCCCTCCCTCTCCCTGTCTCTCTCTCTCTCTTTCTCTACCTAGTGAGGCCCTCTGCAACTTCGTGAGACCCGGTTTCAAAATAAAAGCATAAAAAAATAGGGCCAGGGGTGTAGCGCGGAGGTAGAACGCCCCTGGGTTCAATCCCCGGTACCACAAAAACAAAAAACAAAACAAAAAAACCCAAAACAAAACAGAACAAAAAGAATAAAAAAAATAGGGCTGGGGGTGTAGCTCGGAGGTAGAATGCCCCTGGGTT
>PVJS01023785.1:0-29263 GCA_004027185.1 Glis glis
CCTCCGCGCTACGCCCCCGGCCCTATTTTTTATACTTTATTTTGAAACCGGTCTCACGAAGTTGCGGAGGGCCTCACTAAGGAGAGAGAGAGAGAGAGAGAGAGAGAGAGAGCTGAGGCTGGCCGCGAACCGGGATCCTCCGGTCTCCGCCTCCCAAAGCACTGGGATTACAAGCGTGCGCCACCACGCCTGGCTCAAAACTTTTGTTTTCTATTGAAAAACAAAACAAGACAAAGTCTCTGTGGGTTTTTGTGTGTGTGTGTGTGTGTGTGTGTGTGTGGTACCGGGGATTGAACCCAGGGGTGTTCTACCTCCGCGCTACACCCCCAGCCCTATTTTTTATGCTTTATTAGCTCCAGGCCGAGAGCAGGGTGAGCTTTGCCCTGCGCAGTGCGGGAAGGGGGTCGTGAAAGCACAGTGGAAGCAATTACCCAGCAACGGGTCTCAGGAACGTCTGCTCAGGCAGGTTGGTTGCAGAGGAAGCACGTAGGGAGGCTGAGGTTTGGGCATTTCTTCCCTTAGAGGAGTCCATGGCCGGTAACCCGTGGGAAGTCTTCCTGTACTTTCGAGGGCACACATACCTCAGTCTAGGTTCTACTCTAGGTTCTCATACATGTTAGCCATCACCCTGGACAAGTCACTTTACTCTTCCAAAAAGGAAAGATAAATAGACCTCCCTAACAGGTTTGGTGGGATTTCAGTGGGATATTATCTAGAAAGTGCTTGATACAAAAAATATTAAATGGCTTAATTTTGCTGATAATACTAATATATAAAAGAATATTTCTCTTTTTCATGAAATACATTTTCTCTCTTCAAGGAAAAAATATGATGCCTACAAATTTTCTTCTGAGTTAATTTTTAAGCACTCATATGTAATAAATACTAAACTGGGAATGAACCCCAGGGCTTTGCACATGCTAAGAAAGTGCTCTACCGCTGAGCTACATCCCCAGACCTTTTATATTTATTTATTTATTTATTTATTTATTTATTTATTTATTTAGTACAGGGAATTGGACCCAGGGGCATTCTACCTCTGAGCTACACCCCCAAGTCTTTTTATTTTTTATTTTAAAACAGAGTCTTGCTTTGTTGCTGAGGGTCTTACTAAATTGCTGAGGGTCTCACTAAGTTGCTGAGGCTGACCTCGAGCCTGTGATCCTCCTATCTTAGCTTCTCAAGTGCTAGGATTATAGGAATGAGCCACTGTGTCTGCCCAGCAGGAGGATACGTTTTTTAAAATTGTCTTTTGCAAGCCGGGTGTGGTGGCGCACGCTTGTAATCCCAGTACTTGGGAGGCTGAGACTGGAGGATCCAGGTTCGCGGCTAGCCTCAGCTACTTAGTGAGGCCCTCCACAACCTTAGTGAGACCCTGTTTCAAAAATAAAGAATAAAAAATAGGGCTAGGGGTGAAGTCTGGAGGTAGAATGCCCCTGGGTTCAATCCCCGGTATCGCCAAAAAAATAAAAATATAAAAAAAATAAAATTGTCTTTTGCAGCCGGGTGTGGCAGCGCACACTTGTAATCCCAGTACTTGAGAGGCTGAGACCAGAGGATCTGGGTTTGTGGCCAGCCTCAGCTACTTAGTGAGGCCCTCCGCAACTTAGTGAGACCCTGTTTCAAAATAAAGAATAAATGGGGCTGGGGATGTAGCCTGGAGGTAGAATGCCCCTGGGTTCAATCCCCAGTATTGCAAAATAAATAAATAAATAATAAATAAATAAATGAATAAATAATTGTCTTTTGTATTTACTTAGGTACTTACCATTCTGTTCTTAGTATCTGAGTTTCCCTCTAGTATTATTTCCCCTCAGTCTGAAGAACTTCCTTTAATATGCATTATAGCACAGGTTTGCTGTCAAGTAATTTTATTTCTTTTATCTGAAAATGCCTTTTATTTGTTTTCATTAAATTTTCTGTGGGTATAGAATTCTCAGTTGACAGGTTTTATTTGACTGTTGCTCTTGGTTTTTATGGCACTTTAAAAATGTTGTTCTAAGCCAGGCGTAGTGGCACACACCTATAATCCCAGTACTTGGGAGGCTGAACAGGAGGATCACAAATTTGAGTCTAGTCTCAGCAGCTTAGTGAAACCTTCTTTCTTTCTTTCTTTTTTTTTTTTTTGCGGTACCGGAGATTGAACCCAGGGGCTTTCTACCTCCGAGCTACACCCCAAGCCCTATTTTTTATACTTTATTTTGAAACCGGGTCTCACGAAGTTGCGGAGGGCCTCACTAAGTAGCTGAGGCTGGCCCCGAACCCGGATCCTCCGGTCTCCACCTCCCAAGTACTGGGATTACAAGTGTGCGCCACCACGCCCGGCGTGAAACCTTCTTTCAGAATAAAAAATAAAATAAGGCTGAAGGTGTAGCTCAGAGGTAGAATGCTTCAATCCCCAGTATCAACAAAAAATCCAAGAAAAGTCATTCTACGCGCTTTGGCTTCCCATTTCCTGTTGAGAAGTTGGTGTTAATTTGGTCCTTGTTCCCCTCCATTTTCTATGTCCTTTCTCTGGCTGCTTTCAAGATTTGCTCCTTGTCTTTGACTTTGGAGTGTTTGACTATGATGTGCTTTGTTTCTTCTTGGTGTTCATTTAGCATTATACATATAATTGGATTTTTGTATATCATTAAGTTTGGACAATTTTCAGCCCTTATTTCTTAAAAAAATTTCTCTTTCTCTCTCACCTCTTTTTTTTTTTTTATCCTAGTTACCCATGTTGGACTATTTCGTATAATCTAACAAGTTTCTGAGTCGGTATACATCTTTTTCTTTCAATCTTTTTTCTCTATTTTTCATCTTGGTTAACTTCTACTCATCTTTCTTGAAATTGGTGTACTCTTTTTCTTCCTTGTCCATTCAGCTGTTAAATACATCTAGTCAATTTTTTATTTAAAAAATTATTTTTTATTCCAGAATTTCCATTTGATTCTTTTTTGTTGTTCTTATTTCCCTCTTGAGATTTCCTGTATCCTTGCTGAGATTTTCATTCATTCATTGAATGTCTGCTTTTGCACTTCATTGAGAGAGTTGTAAAAGATGCTTTCAAACAGGTTAGACTTTCAGTTGAACTAAAATGTGTTCCATTTTCTTGATTCTTTGTATGGTGGGTAGTTCTGGATAGTATCCTGGATGTTATGAATGTTAAATTATGGAAATTCTAGATTCTGTTTTCTTTCTTTCTTTTCTTCCCTCTGAGAGGTTCAAGATCAGTCATGGATGTGACTGTACAGGGTTGGGAGGTCTCCCCATCTTTTCCCCTTCTAGGATTACTTCACTCTTGGTAGCATTCATAGTTTCCTGGCTTCACTTCTCTGATTCACCAAGCCAGAGTGCTGAGTTTTTCTGTGCACATTCCTGTCATGGTTGTGCATGGCATAAGACATAGTATCCAAAGACACGGAATTGTTAAAGGCAATAATTTGGAAACACACAATAATAAATAAAATGATTGTAGAGACTTTTAAAAAAATGGAACATTTTGTGAAAATGATTTCTGAATATGCCAGAAAAGTCAGATAGTTAACAAAATATTTTGATGATAAAAAGGAAAGGAATTTGTTATCTGGGGGTGGAATAACTTGGTTATTTTACAGAAAAGGAAATCAGATTCTGATTTTACTTTTTATGTATCATCCATTCAACAATTTCCAACATAAGATTTATGTGTCCTTTTCTTCATGAATAAATTTATTAATTTTAAGTCAATATTGCAAGAATTTTAAACACAGTTCATTATTTTCTTTAAATTTGTCTTCTGGCCAGGCATGGTGGCCTATACTTGTAATTCCAGTACTTGGGAGGCTGAGACAGGATCGTGGGTTTGCGGCCAGCCTCAGCTACTTAGTGAGGCCCTCTTCAACTTAGTGAAACCCTGTTTCCAAAATAAAGAATTAAAAAATAGGTCTGGGGGTGTAGCTCAGAGGTAGAATACCCCTGGGTTCCATCCCCAGTATCGCAAAATAAAAAAAAATAAATAAATAAAAAAATAAAAACAGTTCATCATCTGTAGGCCTTCCAGGCAAGCAGAGTTCATTTTCCTCCGACTTGTTAAATTTAACATGAACAGATTACTTTCAGATTTGTCTTTTGTTGTCTATTATCATTTATAAACCTTTGAATTGGTCTTAATATACCTTTTTAGGTATGAGTTTGGGTATATAAAAATATAGAATTTTGTGAATAGATGATAAGGTTAAAGCTTTTAGGTCGTTTTAAAACATAATTAATAGCCAGGCGTGGTGGCACATGCTTGTAATCCCAGTACTTGGGAGGCTGAGACCAGAGGATCTGGGTTCGCGGCCAGCCTCTCAGCTACTTAGGCCCTCCACAACTTAGTGAGACCCTGTTTCAAAATAATAAAAAAATAGGTCTGGGGGTGTAGCTCAGAGGTAGAATGCCCCTGGGTTCAATCCCCAGTATTGCCCAAAAAAACCCCAAAAACATAATTAGTATTTTATCATAGTAAATAAAATAATGTACATATTATATTGATAATCATCTTACTAAACTAATAGTTCCCTTAAGGAGAAAAAACAGATAAACCACATTTGTTATTTTATTTGATCATTATTATTTTTTTTTTAAATTTTTGTGGTACTGGGGATTGAACCCAGAGGTGTTCCACCTCTGAGCTACACCACCAGCCCTTTTTATTTTGAAACAGGGTCTCACTCAGTTATCAGGTCACAGGCACTAGGATTATAGGCGTGTGTCACGATGCGTGGCTACATTTGTTATTTTATAAGTATATATTTATGGGTTTTTTTGTAACCATTTACACTAATCACCAACTTTAAAATCAAAGTTTATTGTCACAGGAAAAAACAGAAATTTCTTTTTATTTATTTATTTATTTATTTATTTATTTATTTATTTATTTTGCAGTACTGGGAATGGAACCCAGGGGCATTCTACCTCCGAGTTAGACCCCCCAGCCCTATTTTTTATTCTTTATTTTTGAAACAGGGTCTCACTAAGTTGCAGAGGGCCTCACTAAGTAGCTGAGACTGGCTGCAAACCTGTGATCCTCCTGTCTCAGCCTCCCAAGTACTGGGATTACAAGCGTGAGCTACCACGTCCTGCTAAGAATTTCTTATTTAGCAATTTTTTCTATGCATATGCATTTTATGTCACTTAAACAAATTTTAGGGTGGTAAATAAGCCCAGATATCACATCATTTAGAGAAATCTGCACATCAAGTAATCTATAGGGATTTTATATATAAAAGAGGGAGGGTAATTTAAAATTATGTATAATGGCCAATGTTTGGATCATTTCCCTAGTCAGAATTGGAATCAATAGGATGTGTGAGTGTGGGCATGTGTGTATATGTGTGTAGAGAGATTTATTGTAAGGAGTTGGCTCATGGAGGCTGACAAGTCCCAAAATCAGCAGGGTGAGTCAGCAGGATGGAGTCCCAAGAGAGCCAGTATGGTAGTTCTAGTCTCAAGGTTGGCAGGCCTGAGATCCAGGCAGAATCAATGTTTGGCTTTGAGTGTGAAGGCAGGGAAAAGCTCACGTCCTGGTGTGAGGGCAGTCAGGCAGGGAGAATTCTCTGTGACTCAGGGAAGGATCAGAACTTGTGTTCTGTTCAAGCCTTCAGCTAATCAGATGAGGCCTCCTCAGGGAGG
This sequence comes from Glis glis, assembly GCA_004027185.1. Taxonomy (NCBI): domain Eukaryota; kingdom Metazoa; phylum Chordata; class Mammalia; order Rodentia; family Gliridae; genus Glis; species Glis glis. Next base: position 5,638 of record PVJS01023785.1, read on the forward strand.
GCTCCCTGCTTTACACAGTCTACTGATTTAAATGTTAATCTTATCCCAGACACCCACACAGAAGTACCCAGAATAATGTTTGACCAACTGTCTGAGCACCCATGGCCCAGTTTGATTGACACATAAAATAATCATTCCAAGAACCTTGCTCCAGTATTGGGGAAAAATTAATCCTAGAATAAGTTCTAGTCCTGCCTAACAAAATTAGATAAAATTAAATAAAAAACTAAAAAGAGCAAGACCCCAAGGATCACATTATTTCCAGACTGTTTCTCAGAACAAAAGTTGAAGAATATTTTGGGAATACAAAAATATCAGGACCCAGTGTGGTAAAATCACAGTACTTGTAGCTCAGTGGCAAAGTACTTGCCTTGGAAAGTGCAATGCCCTAGGTTTGATCCCCAGCACCAAAAAGGAAAGACAAAAAACCCACAAAAACTAAAACAACCCCCCTAAAAAAAGCTAAGAACAAGAAATTCAGTGCTTGCCATCTAATAAAAAATTAGTAGGTGTGAGAAGAAGTAGTAAACTGTAACCATTAACTGACCAGAAATGACACATGATAAAAGCATTAATTACAGACATTAAAATAGTTACTAAATTATATTCTATATGCTCAAAAAGCTAGAAGGAAAGATTGCATATGTTAAGTAATATATGGAAGATTAATTACAGATGGAAAGTTATACTGAGTGAGATTAATGTCAAATTAACATTGCGGAAGTAAAGATTAGTGATTTTTAATGACTTAACAATAGAAACTATAAAAATGAAATGGGAAAACCTGGGGGAAAAATGACCACAGCATCAGTGAAGGATGGACAACCTCAGGTGCCAAATATATGTGTAATTGGAGTCCCCAAAGGAGGGGAGTGTGAGGGACCAAAAAAACAAGAGAGGAAAATATGGCTGATAATTTTCCAAATGTAATGAACGCAGACTCACAGATCCAAGAGTCTCAAGGAACTCCAAGCACAGGATACATGAAGATAAATGACACTAAGGCACATTTAATCAAGTTGTATAAGCCAGTGCGTAAAAACAGCCAGAGAAAAAGACATCTCATATGTGTGGATGGTGTTGTGACCTCAGAGCTGATGACTCAGAAGGCTTCCAGCAATCATATGCTTAAGAACTAAGGATGACAGCAGATTTCTTATTAGAAACAATGGAAGTCAAGCGACAGTGGAATAACATCTTCTAAGGAAAAAAAAATGGAAACCTAAAGTTCTTAGAGAAGTATCTTTCAGAAATGGAGAAAAATAAAGTTTTTTTTCTTTTTCCAGATAAAAAGAGAGAGGAAATTTATAAGCAGCAAACCTGCAGTATAAGAAGTATTAAGCTGGACGTGGTGGCACACACTTGGAATCCCAGTATTTGCAAGGCTGAGACAGGAGGATTGTAGGTTCAAGGCCAGCCTCAGCAAATAGTGAAACACTCTCTCTCTTTTTTTTTTGGAACTGGGGATGGAACCCAGGGGCATTCTACCTACCTACTCTAACCTTTGACTACTGACTCACGTTCCCCTCTTAGAGCTGAGCCTCATCCAACCACATTGGTCTTTGCACTCTTCCTTGGACCTTTCCCAGCCATCCTCCCTGCCCCAGGGCCTTTGCTTTTGCTGTCCCTCTGGACTCCCCCATAGTTCACTCTATCTCCTTTGAGTCTTTGCTTAGTTATCATCTTCAGTGGTGGCTTTTCTAATCACCTTTATTTAAAACCACATTCTCCACTCCCCAGCCCCAGCATCCCCCTGTTACCTGCTTTTTTCTTCCTAGCAGTTTTTATCTTCTTACATAGTCTGTAGTTTCCCTCTGTGTTTTGTTGCCTGTCATTCCCCACTGGAAAGTGAGCTCTGGGAGGGTGGGGCTTTTTTCTGCATTTGACCTGTTGTAGCCCTAAAACCTAGGAGAGTACCTAGCTCTTAGTAGGTATTCAATAAATGTTTGCAGACTATTTATGATACTTTAATTACTTTTCTGTCAACCAGACTTCCTCTCCAAAGTGCTGAATTCTTATTTTGTCCCATGGTTTGGTGCCCGGGAGTGTTCAAGCCCCTGAAGACCCACAGGAGGTGTTCTTCTTTGTGAGGAGGGAGGAGTGGGGATTCTGAATGCAGCTTTAGAAGGGAGAACTGGCAGAGCTGGCCCCAGGCTGATGAGCTGATGCCTGGAAGTGAGGATCAGAGGTTGTGTCCTCCTCGTAGATGCACTTGCATACCCTGGGGAAGCTTCACGTGCCCCATTCAGTCCTACAAGTACCCATTTTGACGGCTGACCAGAGTTTAACGTACTGGGGACCTTTTTCTATATGAGCAGTGGAAATACACATGTACGCGTGAGCGTGCGCGCGCGAATGTATGTGTGTGTAGGTAAACTTGTAAAGTAAATTCCCAAAAGTAGAATTGCTGGCCCACAGGGTAAATGCATTTGTAGTTTTGATAGATAGTGGACACGACTTCTTCCTCTTCTCCTTCCTCCGTCTTTTCTCCTCCTCCTCCTCCTCCTCTTCCTCTTCCTCTTCCCAGGGGTATTCTACCTCCAAACTACACCCCCAGCCCTTTTTATTTTTTTTGTTTCGAAACAAGAACTTGCTAAGTTGCTGAGAGTCTCACTGTGTTACTGAGCCTGTCCTCGAACCTGTGATCCTACTGTCTCAACTTTCCAAGTACTGTGATTACAGGTGTGCACCACCACACCTGGCTCCTGTGGTGCCTCTTGAGAACAGGGAATCAGGGATGCATATACTAATGATAATAAGCAGGGTCAGCAGCCAGCATATCTTTAAGTCATGTGCAACTATGGGACAAAGTTAAAGACAGTTTTGTCAGTTTAAACAGTGGGAAGCAAGCTGAGGGACGAGTTACACGGTACTTTTGGTCTTTAGGAGCCATCTGTATGCGACTTACTGGCAGGAGGGTGCACACCCGCGGCTGCTTTGCAAGTGATGAGCTGTGAGTCAGGGTGCTGGTGTCAGCCAGCCTGAGGGACTGGCCAGGTCCTTCGCATGGCTTGCCAGAGACCTGCCCTTATTCTCCTTTGGCCCAAAGCCTCCTAAATCTGTCCATGAAGTGTTGGTTGTGGATACAGACTCAGTAAGGGAATCCAGTCTGTGGGTACCATGCTGGCACTTGTAGGTTAGTAAACTTAATTTTTTAGTCCAGAAAAAATTAGTGGCCATTTTCTAGAAGCCCTTGACAAGAAGAAACAGGAAAATAAATGTACCCTAGACCTCCAGCCAGGTCACAGACTGAGAACCAGGATAGATGACAGCCTTCTGGTTCTGCCTCCCTGCAGGTAAGGGAAGCCAGGGGGGAGGCGCCTGCCCGAGCCAGCCCCAGAGAACCTGCAGGGCTTCTCTCCTCCCTGGCCCCCCACCCCGTCTTCCCACCGAGAGAGGGGACTCGTGTTAAAGAAGAGCCCTCCTGCAGCACGAGTGTCTGCCACCTCGGGTGACAGTGGACAGAGGCTGCTTGTTAGTGCTCTTCGTGTTTTCTACTTTAGGTCTTGTAGGACAGAGGAATCTGAGGGAAAGAAATCAAATGGGCATAGCCCTCCTTTAGGATCACCAATTCATATAATTCCCACCACCACATCACTCAAAGCCTAGTAATGGAGTCCCCTCTTACAGGTCCCAAGAGGTGTCATTCACAGGCCAGCACCGGGCCTATCTGTAGTGGATTTCCCTAAGAATGGGGCCTGAGGAAGGAAAATGGTGTTGTTTTCACCAATTCTTTAAATCATGAAATACAAATATAAAATTACCTATTGACCATTTTTGTACAGTCCAGTGGATTAAGTACATTCACGTTGGTCAGCCATTACCTCCATCCAGCTCCACAACGCTTTGATCTCGCAAGACCGAAACTGTCCACAGTAAACACAGCTCCCTGCTCCCCCTACCAGCAACCCCCTACCTCGGCAGCCCGCCTTCTACTTTCTTTCTCTGCGACTTGGACTATTCTGTGTACTCTTATAAATGGGATGGGTGGTCCTTGTCTTTTGGTTACTGGCTGATTTCACTTAGCATGATGGCCTCAGGATTCTTCCATGTTGTAGCATATGTCAGAATTTCTTTCCTTTTTAAGGCTGGGAGGATAAGAAGGGACTTAATTTTGTCATTATTTTGTTTGTTTTCTAAATACCTTACAGCTTTTTTGTCCCTCGTTTCCTGGATTACTGTCATCTTTTGTGTTTAATTGACTCTATAGTGAAGCATTTAAGTTCTTTGCTCATTTTCTTTCATATATATTCTGTAGCGATTTCCCTTTTGGTTATTTTGGTGTTATGGTTTGAATGTTTTCCCCAAAGTTCATGATCTTGGACTTTCTGCCCTCTCTAACTGTGAGAAATCATTTCTGTTGTCCTGCCTATCCGTTCATGAATGTATGCACAGTAGGATTTACCCATGTTAGTGTCCAGTTCTGAGTTTCGACAGTGAATACAGTCATGCATTACCACCTCACTTGAGATACAGAACCATTCATGACTCCCATATTTCCTGCATCCTTTCCTTGTCAGCCCATTCTCCCCACCCTGACTACTTCTGCTCAGTTTCTAGTCCTTAGAATTTTGCCTATTACAGAATATCATATGAATGATATTATAAGGCATATAACCTTTTGAGTCAGAATGCATTTAAGAGTCATCCTTGTTTTTATACGTACTCAGCAATTCTTTCCTTTTCCTTGCCGAGGAGTGTTTCATTGTATGAATGTACCAGTGTATTTATCCATCTGTCTGTTGAAGGACATTTGAATTGTTTCCAGTTTTTTGCGATTATGAATAAATCCACGGTAAACATTCACATACAGGTTTATGTGTGGACATAACTTTTCATTTCTCTTAGATAAATAAAGAGTGGAAGCTGGGCATGGTGGCGCACGCTTGTAATCCCAGTACTTTGGGAGGCGGAGACCGGAGGATCTCTCTCTCTCTGTCTCTCTCTCTCTCTCTCTCCACCTAGTGAGGTCCTCCGCAACTTTGTGAGACCCGGTTTAAAAAATAAAGCATAAAAAAAATAGGGCCGGGGGCGTAGCGCGGAGGTAGAACGCCCCTGCGTTCAATCCCCAGTACCGCAAAAAAAAAAAAAAAAGAGTGGAATTGTTAGGCCATATGATTGTTAGCATCTCACACATGCTAGGCAAGTGCTCTACCACTACGCGACATCCCAGAACTTTAAATTTTTTAAAATTTTATTTTGAGAGAGAGTCTCACTAAGTTGTCCAGTCTGGCCTCAAACTTACAGTCCTCCTGCTTCAGTCTCCCGAATAGCTGGGACTGCTGGTGTGCACCACCACACCCAGCCTCAGATGATTTATTACAATCAACCTAAGGTCCATCTCTGCCCTCCCGTGGTCTGGATTATCTCATCTGTGTATCTACAACCCTCCTTCATCCATACTTCTTTGTAGAGATCCTGTTGTGCTAGGCGTTGAGAGAGGTGTCCGAGTTAGGTGGAATAGTTTCATGTTGATTCTCCCAGAATAGATGTAGTTCTCATTGGAGGCATCTTTTTTTTTTTTTTAATATCCCTGAGACGGGTACACTGCTCTGGAGGTACTGCAATACCAGGCCGATGTGTGGAGTGGATGGAGCCAGCTCCTATTCCATCTCCCAGCTCCAAAAATCCATTTAATATATTGTCCTCAGATAGAGGACGTATCAGACATTAAACTGATAAGAACAGATAATACATTTGATCTTAGCCAAAAGGCCGAGAAGCAATTAGAAGCATCTTTAAATAAGCCAAATACCAGTAACACCCATAGCTTGGTCTTTTTATCTTCACACCATGGAACTCAGTAGCCACACTGGGTGCATTTCTAATCATTCGCTTTGTCCTTTGTCCTTTATATGACATCTAATTATAAAAGGTGTCAAAATCATAGAACACATTCCTCCTTTCCCTTTTTATTAGTAGTTTTACTGAGGTATAATTTACATGCCATAACATCTACCATCTTACTGTTTAAGTCACGAAAATTTCAAGTAAATTCATAGAGTGTGCACCATAACCACAATCCAGTTTTAGAACATTTCCATCATCCCCAAAGGATCCCTTCTGCCCCTCTGCGGTCAACCCTGCTCTCACCCCAGCCCCAGGCAGCCAATAATTTGCACTCTGTCTTTCTATACATTTCATAGGAATGAAGTTTTATGCAATCTGTGGTCTTTTGTGACTAGCTTCTCTCAGCATGTGTTTGAGGCTTATCTGTATCATAACATGCCTTTTTATTGTTGAATATCATTCCATTGTTCAGGTGTACATTTTGTTTATTCACCAGTTAATGAACATTTGGATTGTTTCCAGTTTGGGGCCAGTATGTACAATGTTGGTGTTAGGCAGCTTTTTGTTGCTGTGACCAAAATACCTGACAGGAACAACTTAGAGGAGGAAAGGTCACAGTTTCAGAGGATTCAGTCCATGGTTGGCTGGCTCCAAGGAAGAAACGTGAAGGAACGGTGGAGGAAAAGCTGCTCCAGGGGTGCAGGGACAGATAAACCCTTCCAGGACGCGTTCCTGGTGACCACTTCCTCCAACAAGATTCCACCTCCAAGTAGTCCATTCAGCTCTCAATAGGTCAGTCCATCAGATGGATTAATCTATCTACTGATGAGGTCAGAGACATCATGATCCAGTCATTACCCAAAAGTCCCACCTCTGAGGCTTGCTGCACTGGGGACAGGTTTGTCAACACATGAGGTTTTTTTTTTTTTGGAGGATGGGGGGGAATCCAGATCCAAACCATAACAATGCTGCCGTAAACATTTACATACAAGTCTTTGTGTGGATATATGTTTCTGTTTCTCCTGGATAGATTCCTAGGAGTAGAATTTCTGGGTACTATGGTAAGATTTTATGTTTAATTTAATTTTTTATTTTTTTAGTTTGGCAATTTCTTTGGCACTAGGAAACATACAAAAGAAGACAGGGAGCACATGCCCATTCCTTTTATGGACTGGACCCAGAAGTCACACACATCACTTCTGTTTACACGCCAGTGGCAAATACTCACAGGCAATACCTAGCTGCAAGAGAGGCAGGAACTATAGTCTTTATTCTAGGGTGATATGTATCTTTCTAACACTTAAGGGTTAAGGCCAAAAACGTAGGGGCTGAGGGCAAGAGAGGAGAACAGATATTGAGGGCCATTATTGGCCTTGGGGGTTCCAGTATCTAGTCTGTGTGGGATTCCCACTCAGTTTTCATCAAAGGAAGTCTAGTTGATATACAATTGTTGGCCTAAACCTTTCTGAGGAGTTAATTTTATTATTGTTTTAGAATTGCACCAGAATGTTCTTCATGGAAAATAGCCATAAATGTGAATTATTATTGCTTTGTGTATTAGAGTTCTACAGGAACAGACCCAACAGTGTCTGTATAAACTACCTCCTCTACTCTTTGAAGAGATATTGGGGTATTGACTCATAAAGTTATGGAGGTTGGGAATCCCAGTTGGCTATCTGCAAGCTGGAGACCCAGGAAAGCTGGTGCTGTGGTTTGAAGGCTGGTGAGTCCAGGGCAGTGAGGGGTACGGATCCCAGTGAGTCTGAAGGACTGAGAACCAGGAGAGCCGAGGGCAGGAGAGGAGAGGAGGACCCAGGTCCTTGCTCAAGCACTGGGCAGAGGGAGGGCAAATCCAGCCTTTCTTCCTCTGACTTTTTGTTTTATTCAGGCCATTCATGGATTGGATGATGCCTCTCCACATTGGAGGAGGGCCCTCTGCATAGGCAGCCCACCAGTTCAAATGCTATTTTCTTCTAGGAACAGCCTCACAGACACACCCAGAATGAATGCTTAATTAGATATATGGCCATTTTGCAGCCAAATTGATACATAAAATGAACCATCACACTTAGGGAATGTGAAGATAACTTGGAGAGTAAATCTGGTTTTGGAGATGCTGTATTGAATATAGATCTTTGGTACCTGCTGCTCAAAGGTGGCAAACAAGAGGACAGCTCTTGCTGGGTTGACTTTGGAAGCAAAGCCCTGTTTTGTACTTTCCTTTTCAAGGGGCCACATGACCCCAGACGTGGCCCTTCCCTTCCCTCAGCACAGTGCCCAGGGAGGAGCAGTCTCTCCAGGAGACGCTGACTGTGGCCTTTCTTTCCCAGGTCGTGTGTAGCTGTGGTTGCTATGCCACTTCTGTCACTTTAAGGAAGAAAAAGAGCAGTGCTGTTTCCCTTAAGAGATGCCATTGCTTCTCTGAGGACAGCAGTGGTTTCTAACAAGTGTAGGGAAGAAATCTTCTGGTTCCATTTGTCCTTTGTGTATTTAAAACCTTGACAACAAAACAAATTGATGCTGAAGATTTTGAAGAAACAAACATGAACTCTTCTTTAGTATTTCATTTCTAGGGTTCCAAGCTTTGGTAAACAAATATCAAGAACTTTGCTTTCCTGAGTACACCCACAGGCTGCCCAGAGGATCCTAATATGGAGGGATCCTGTGTTTTACAGCCCTTTCAGCTGCCCAGAGATAACTTGGCTAAACAGGGGCTCCTCCAGTACCCCGAGTCCCCGCTGGGGTTTACACTGCAGGGAGGTTTGGACAACTTGTTTTCTTTCCCTTCTAGCCTCTCTCTAACACTCCCCTCCAGCTGCCTTCTTCCCCACCCCCAAAGGTAATGTGATCTCCCAGGCCTGGTCTGCTGCTCTGCAGATTCTTTTAGTCTTAGAGAAAGAGAGGAAAAAAATTAACCACTGGCTTACCAACTCAAAGTGAACAGGACGTCAGTAAGCCAAGCTCAGTGCTGGTGTTTGAAAACAGAAGGGGATTGCATGTTAATAGGCCAGTGCGGGGCTTTTTCTTCTTTATCAATTGTTTCTACTTAGTGTGCGGGAGTTTATCTTATTAGAAGTCCTATTACACAGATAATAGTTTAAAGCCTTTAAGTTTTTTGCAACATTGCTAGTTTTTATTGCAACAAAGTTGTAACACTGCTATTTTTATTTGTTTTATAGACATTTTAATCCTTAGTCAATGTTCAGTTTGAGAGCAAACAAGACTTTTAGTGATTTATAATAAAATTCTTTTGCACTTACTGCAAAAGTTAAGCAAAATAAAGGGACAAAGATATTTCATGAAAACACAAAATCTCTTTAGGCTGAATTCATGCAGTCAGAGTGTAATAAGAATATCTCAAACTATGTTTGGTTAATAATATTTTTGTTTAAAATTAAACTTTAAGGTACAGTGTTGTAGTTGGTTTTAAGAATTCAAGGTTTGGTTGTTCATATCTTGACCATCAGCAAAATTAAGACTTGAGACCTGTAGTTTGCAACAAATTTTAAATGGTTTTTCAGCCTGTTGTCCGAAACCTTGTGTGTCAATTCTTAATTATGGGTACTTAGTGGATGTCTTGTAATAGTAAAAGAAAAAATCTAATAAAGGAATTTAGAGATCTGGGATCTTTTCCTGACTCTGCCATTAACCTGCTGTGTGCCCTACTACATGCTGATTAACCTGTGTGTGCCACAGTTGTATCATCTGTAAGATGGACAAAATAGATTCTGATTAAAAATGATTAAAGACCCAAATTTGTCTTCATTTCCTCCCCCAGCCCTACTAAAATAACAAAAAGATTTTTTGTTGTTGTTGTTTTGTACTGAGGATTCTACCTCCAAGCTACACCCCTAGCGCTTTTTATTTTGAAACTGGGTCTAACAAAGTTACTGAGGGCCTTGCTAAATTGCCAAGGCTGGCCTCAAACCTGTGATCTTCCTGTCTCAGCCTCCCAAATACTGGGATTATAGGCATATGACACCACAACTGGCTACAAAAAGGTTGTTTTGTTTTGTGGTACTGGGGGTGGAACCCAGGGGTACCTCTGAGCTACACCCCCAGCCCTGGTTTTTATTCTTTTATTTTGAAACAGGGTCTCACTAAGTTTCATGAAGAGCCTAATTAAGTTGCTGAGACTGGCTGCAAACCTGTGATCCTCCTGTCTCAGCCTCCCAAATACTGGGATTATAAGCGTGCACCACCATGCCTGGCTCAAAAAGATTTTTTAAAAGTGAAGATACATAAGAACAAAGAGAATTCAAAAGGGGACACTACTGAATAAGAAAGGTTTTGAAAAATGGAAGGCAGTCAAAAAAGTGGTAACAGTGGAATTGAGGAGCTGAAGCCTTCTGAGAGAGTAATTGATAAGAAGTGGGCCAGTGGAGCCAGGCGTGGTGGCGCACGCTTGTAATCCCAGGACTTGGGAGGATGAGACTGGAGCATCCAGGTTCGCGGCCAGCCTCAGCTACTTAGTGAGGCCCTCTGCAACTTAGTGAGACCCTGTTTCAAAATAAAGAATAAAAAATAGGACTGGGAGTGTAGCTCGGAGGAAGAATGCCCCTGGGTTCAATCCCCAGTACCGCGAAAAAAAAAAAAAAACAAGTGAGCCAGTGGGCTGGTTGTGGTGGTGCACACCTGTAATCCTAGCACCGGGGAGTCTAAGACAGGAGGATCGCAGGTTTGAGGATAGCCTCAGCAACATAGCAAGACTTTCAGCAACTTAGTGAGACCCTGAAAAGATCTCACTAAAAAGGACAGGGGGTGTAGCTCAGAAGTAGAATGCCCCTACATTCAATACCCAATAGCGCACGTGCACATGCATACACACACACACACACACACACACACACACACACACACACAAGTGAGCCAGTGTGCTTGTAGGAACCTGAGAAAAGCTCAGAAGTTAGTACCATAGAAAGCAGAGGTAAGGCCTGTAGCTGAATCAAGGAGATGAACTGAAAGTCTTATAAAAGGAATATTTATTTTTTTTGTTTTTATTTATTTATTTATTTTTATTTTTTGCAGTACTGGGGATGGAACCCAGGGGCCTTCTACCTCTGGGTTATACCCCTAGACCTATTTTATTTTTTATTTGGAAAAAAGGGTCTCACTAAGTTGCTGAGAGCCTTACTAAGTTGCTGAGGCTGGCTTCGAACCTGTGATTCTCCTGTCTCAGCCTCCCAAGTACTGGGATTACAAGCGTGCGCCACCACGCCTGGCTTGGAATATTTAAAAATTTCAAACTGCTCCTCAGCCCTGTACAGCCATTTAGCCACCTCTCCTCCTCACCTCCATGAGACTGGGGAGTGTTGTGTTAAGGTTCTGGACTCAGGAACTTGACCTCCAGCATAGGTCCAGGTAAGCCTCTGACTGAAAATAATAGGGTGAGAAAGGGGAGTTTTTTTTTTCTTTTTCTTTTTTTTTTTTTTCCAAGTTTGCATAATGAATAGTGAGATTCTCACTCCTCTTCCAGTACCTGCTAGCGAGGGCCCTAATAGAGAAAAGATTAAAATATTCTTTCCTGGGGAGAAAGAAAATGAATGACCCTATAGAAAAGCCCTACAGATACCAACATTTGGGGAGTCTCATGATTCAGAAGCGAGTTCACTATTACCCTCTCCCTTCATTGAAGCCTGCCAGGTGTTGCGCCCCTTCCTTGTATATAGAGCTTCCAGTTGTCTTTTTAGTTCCTCACTCATATATAATGAGTAGACAGCTAGATTTCCCTAGACACTAGAGAATCTGTAACATGATAAAGAATAAAACAAATACAAAGAAAATAGGAACTTGGTGGACATTAAAGACATGCTAGAAGGCCGGGCGTGGTAGTTGTACGCTTGTAATCCCAGTACTTTGGGAGGCGGAGACCGGAGGATCCGGGTTCGTGGCCAGCCTCAGCTACTTAGTGAGGCCCTCCGCAACTTTGCGAGACCCGGTTTCAAAATAAAGTATAAAAAATAGGGCCGGGGATGTAGGTCGGAGGTAGAACGCCCCTGGGTTCAATCCCCGGTACCACAAAAAAAAAAAAAAAAAAAAAAAAAAAAAAAAAAAAAAAAAAAAAAAAAAAAAAAAAAAAAAAAGACATGCTAGAAACAGGAAGACTTCAAAAGAGCTGTTCTTTGATATCCTTAGAGAGAAGGGTATTGCAAACACCAAGCAGCAGGGTCCTAGCAAAGACAATCACAGTCAGTGTGAGAATGAGTCTTACTATTGAAAACATTATTGCCAAGATTTAAAGCTCAACAAATACTGGGAAAATAGTCCATCTCAGAATGCAGAACATAAAGACATGGACAATAGGAAAGAACAAATTAGAAAATTAGAAGCTCGATCCCAGAGCTTCAGTATTCATCTGGTAGGAATTCCAGAGAGAGTTTTTTAAAATAATAATAATAAATGGAGAGGTTAGGAAACAAGTATAAGGAAAAAATTTAGAATTAGAGAAGCGAGCATTTTCCTAATCAATAACTTAATCTGTGAATTTAGATGGCCTCCCTGAGTACCCAGTATTATATGTGACTCACTCCAAGCCATTATTGTGAAATTTGAGAACACTAAAAATATTAGAAGATCCTAAAAGCTTCCAAAGAGAAAGCAAGCCATTTATAAGGGATCAGGAATCAGAATGGAATTGTATTTCTAAACAGTACTGGAAACCAGAAAATAGTGTAGAAATGACTTCAAATTCCAGTTGGGAAAATTATTTTCAGCCTAGAGTTTTATACCCAGCCAAACTATCAAGGTCTGAAAACAGGTATTTTTTAGACATGTACCTTTTTCCTCCCCCACAGGAAGCTACTGGATGATGAATTCCAGCAAAATGAGGAAGTAAGTCAATAAATAGAATTGAAGACATTTTAAATATTTTAGTAAAATACCAGTCGGTTTTTGACAGATCTTTGAAGTATTTGGGGGGAAAAATAGTAACAAGTACACTGAGCCAGGCATGGTGGCGCATGCTTGTAATCCCAGTACTTGGGAGACTGAGACAGTAGGATCGCAGGTTTGTGGCCAGCCTCAGCTACTTAGTGAGGCCCTCTGCAACTTAGTGAGACCCTGTTTCAAAATAAAGAATAAAAAATAGGGCTGGGGGTGTAGCTCGGAAGTAGAATGCCCCTGGGTTCAATCCCCAGTACTGCAAAACAAACAAAAAACCAAGTACACAGAAGACTAATCAAATGGAAAAAAAATCAAGATGATTAATATCTCCAGGATAAGCAAAACTATATAATAAAAGAAACATTTATAGTATATTATTGGCTGAGCTGTTAACAATATTTACATTGTCTTAGTAATAAAAACATTGATTATTGGTTTAACCAAAAATTATGATTTTACAGTTTTGGGAGGCTGGGGATTATGATAGTATAATTCTACTCTAATAAGTTAATAGATGATGTGTAAAGCTAATGAATTCAGAACCAGCAAGATGCAGATATTAGTTAGAAATTCGAAGAAGGGCGCCTCTGGAGAAACAGGGGAATAGGACTGCTTGTTTTGTTACAAGACTGTTACAAGACTATTTTTAGTCTTTTTTTTTAAAACAAGACTATTATGAGACTTTTAGTACTGTTTGATTTTTAACCATGTGTATATATTACTTTGATTAAAAATAAAAATTAGTAAAAATAACATGAACATAGTAATATTAGTTTTCTTCCTCTGGGGGGAAAATTCTTTTTTTCACAGTACTGGGGATTGAACCCAGGGGCATTCTACCTCTGAGCTACAACCTCAGCCCTGTTTTTTTATTTTATTTTGAAACAGGGTCTAAGTTGCAGAGGGCCTCACTAAGTAGCTGAGGCTGGCGGCAAACCTGAGATCCTCCGGTCTCAGCCTCCCAAGTACTAGGATTACAAGCATGTGCCACCACACCCAGCAAAAATGTGATTTTTCTAGAAAGTGATTTATTCTAAGGCTGTTCAGCTTTGGCCCCCAACTGAGAATTGTAGCCTTGGAAATCAAGAGTTGGTATCATCTGCAGGGCAGTGTGTACACACTGCATCCTGGGCCTGGAAGAAGCCCCAGGAACAATACGGGGGCAGGCAGGCACTGGTGTTTTGCCACAAAGCCTTGGTTGCAAACCTTAGCTTTAGGATGGAAGGTGACATTTGAGCCTGAGTTGCTACTCCCACCCCATAGTGTTTCTCTCCTTTCAGAATATAAATTGACATCCTTGTCCCTGTAGTGAAAATCCCCGGACTGCTTTCACTCAGACTGTGCTTTTTGGAGTCATTTTCACATAGTATGTTTGTTAATTTGAGCTGTTAGTCCCAGTAACTCCTAGGCAGGAACACAGACCACCACCTGCTCCAGAAAGTCCTTCTTTACGGTTTTTTTTTTTTTTCCAGAACTGGGGATTGAACCCAGGGGCGTTCTACCTCTGAGCTCCACCCCCCAGCCCTATTTTTTATTCTTTATTTTGAAACAGGGTCTCACTAAGCTGTGGAGGGCCTCACTAAGTAGCTGAAGTTGGCAGCGAACCTGGATCCTCCGGTCTCAGCCTCCCAAGTACTGGGATTACACGCCGGGCCACCACCTCAGCTCAAGTCCTTCTTTAGAAATAACAAGAGCCAAATTCATTAAGCGCCTTCTGCTCTGGAGACACTTCCATACATTGTTTCTAATCCTCAAAACTGTGAGATAGCTACTCTCAGGACCACCTCCCACATTGCCTATGGGAATGTTGTTCCTCCCAATCCTGGGAGGGACAAGCCATTGCAGTAGGTGGGGATCTGAGGCCCAGAATGCGGCTGTGTGATGCCCCAGCTCATCCTACCTCCTCTGTGCGCCTTCTCTGATTCCTGGCTTGCCCAGGTCAGAGTCACCAGGCCTTGGAGACACGTGACTTATGACCAACAAATAGTGCTGTCCGATTGAGTGATTGCAAGACTTAAAGAGATGCATCTGTGTCCTTCAGAAGTGGATATAGTTGATACAGTCTTTTTTTTTTTTTTTTTTTGCGGTACCAGGGATTGAACGCAGGGGCGTTCTACCTCCGCGCTACGCCTCCGGCCCTATTTTTTTATACTTTATTTTGAAACCGGGTCTCATGAAGTTGCGGAGAGCCTCACTAGGTAGAGAGAGAGAGAGAGAGAGAGAAAGAGCTGAGGCTGGCCGCGAACCCGGATCCTCCGGTCTCTGCCTCCCAAAGTACTGGGATTACAAGCGTGCGCCACCACGCCCGGCTTGATACAGTCTTTTAAGTGACCTTGTCCTGTCCTTGGCCACACAGAGGACCACAGAGCTAGAGAACCTGCAGGCTTTGCCGAATCAGAGGCAGTGGACTTTGTTGGTCTGTGCATGCACCAGCATGCTTGGCTGCCTTTTCTATTTGAGACAGGGGCTTGATAAGTTGCTGAGGCTGACCTCAAACTTGTGGTCCTCCTATCTTAGCCTCCCAAATACTAGATTACAGGCATTAGGATTATGGGTGTGCGACACTGCGCCTGGCAGTACATGCCAGATCTTACTCATGAGCTGTAAGATGTGGACCATTTGTTCTCCCTGTTACAATTTAAATAACTGACATTATGTATTAAGTAAATTCATTTTCCTGTTGTTATTGCAACTTTGTTGGTTTTTATTAAATTCTTGGCTGCGGTTGGTTTCCTCATTTCCCATTGATCTAGATTTCTGGGTTTGTGTATCACATGATTGTGACTTGCTACTTTATGTCACAATATTACCCATGATCAGTTCTAACCAGAATTATAAAAAGCTTTGAGCCCAGCAGAGCAATGAAATGGACTTTAAACAGTGGTGTCCCATGGCATTCCCCAAAGGGAGAAGTCATCTGTTGAAGAAAATGAGGCCAAGAAGGGCTGCAGCCCTGCCTCCTCAGAATGCTCCTAGTTCAAGACTGCTCAGCTCCCTCCGCGCTAGACGCCTGGTTTCGCCAGTGTGTCCCATATTTGTGTGGTTGTCCTGTGGGTTCCAGCTCTGAGTGTTCATTCCTCAGACACCCACTGCGTTAACCTTAATCACAGTGCGCTCCCTGAATATAAATGAGGACAGTATTGGTAATTCCAGAGGAATTTGCATTTTCACCAACATTCTGGGGACCTGGGTTGGCCTGGCTCCGCGCAGGAACCCGTGGGAAGCGGTGCAGGTCGGGGACCCCAGTGCCACCGGGGTGCGCGAGGCTCGCGGCGTGGCGGGAGGGGAGGGCGGCAGGTGCTGGAGAAGGCCGGGCAGCCTGCGTGGACGGCCCGAGCTCCGGCCGCGGCCAGGAGCGGGTTAAGGCGGCGGCGGCGGGGGCGGCGCCCGCCAGCCGGGCCTTTGTTAGCGGGCGAGGCGGGGACGCGGCAGGGCGGGCGCGGGGCGGCGCTGAGGCTCCTGGCGGGGCCGGCCCGGGGGCGCGCGGGCCGAGCCGGGCCCGGGACGAGCCGGGAGCGGGCCGCCGGAGCCCGCCGCCGCCGGCGCGGGAAGATGTTGGAGATCTGCTTGAAGCTGGTGGGCTGCAAATCCAAGAAGGGGCTGTCGTCGTCCTCCAGCTGCTACCTGGAAGGTAAGCGGGCGCTAGGCCGCGGCCCCCTCCCTCCACCCCTGCCCGCCCGCGGCCCCCGAGGAAGTCAGCGCCACTCCGCAGGCCTCGTCCTGCGAGCCCGCGCTGCGGCCCGGCCTCTCCGCCAATCGAGAGTCCGGCGTCCAAAAGGCCGCCGTGTTTGTGAAATTCTCCATCTGCCCGAAGTGTGGAGTACAAAGGGAACGCGCCTCTGCCATTTATGGATACAGAATTTCGAGAGATCTTTCTACCCCCCACTTCCACCCCACCCCAGTCTTGGTACAGACCACGAAGAGTTCTTGGGAAGCAGAAATCACCCCATGTTTTAAGAAGGCATTTAATGCCTCCAGCATAGTACTTGGGGTGGGGGAGACTCGTTTTGCTTCCTTCCAGAAAGCGGTTCGCTTTTGCCTCCTTTCCTTCTACTTCCTAACTTTTATCCCCCCCCCCACTTTCCTGTTACTTGTCTTTAGTTTTCTGTCATAATAAGATGACAACAGAAGAAGAGTGGGTGGGTGACGAGTGGGCCTCTCTGTGTAGTTTCTAGAAGAGTGTGAAGTTGATCGGCTTGGGGACTGAGCATCCCAGACCGCTGCCTTACACAGAGGGCTGATGGTGCCTCTGAGACGAAGGCCCTTGCATTTCTCTGTCCTTTGCATTCGGGACTTAAGATAGGAGTAGCCCACGGAAGAGCAAGTAAGATTTCTGCTATCGACTGTGAAGATCTAATCTTTTTCCTTTTGGAAATGAAGGAGAAAGCCGAGCGTGGTGGCGCACGCTTGTAATCTTAGTACTTGGGAGGCTGAGACAGGAGGATCACAGTTTTGAGGATAGTCTCAGGAGGTAGTAAGACTCTCATCGACCTAACAAGACCCTGTTTCAAAATAAAATAGGGCTAGGGGTGTAGTTCAGAGGTAGAATGCCTCTGGGTTCAATCCCCAGTACCCCCCCCACACACACACAAAAGAAATGAAGGAGAAATAAGCCTCATTAATTTTCTAAGCCATTTCTTTTCTTTCTAATTCTTGACTGGAGGACCCTCCTGGCATCACACACGAAGCTAAACCTAGATGCCAGCCATGTCGGTGAGACCTGTTGCCCTTCTTGCCACAAGTTGTGCACATGGTTCCCCTTCCCTCTCTGGGACCTCAGAGGCCCCATGCTTCAGAGAATGCCCATCCAGATGGAGTAGGTCACAAAGTGTAGCATCTGAAGCCCGGAGATGGTTTATTTGTCCCTAAAAGTTGGCGCCTGAGCAGCCGAAATCATCTTCAGTTGATACATGGCTTAGTTTTTCCAAGTTGCTCAAGGTTCTGAGCACGTTCTCATTTACATCTGCAACGAGTTAGTGTTAGGCATTATCATCTCCATTTTGCAGATGGATGCCTGGGGCGAAGATGAATGGACTTTTGTAACTGCCGTGCCAGAGGAAAGTTTAGGTCACAGCCTTGACTGGCATTGGCTTCTTGTCGGAGATACTCTGAGATTTAGTACAAACCTGGATGGTTTTATCATTGTTTTTGGGGGAAAAAAACTAAAGAGTCTTATTCTAGAATGCCTTGAAATGAATTATAATGTTGACTGTCAAGTCTCCAAAAAGAAAAAAAGTTCTGGTATCGCAGGATGTGTGGAGACACGGCTTCATCAAGGGAGGTTTCGCTGTAGGGATTCTTCTTACTGTGTTTCTTTTTATTTTGTTGTTATATTTAATTGGAGAAAGTAAGTGGACTTACTGTTTTGTAGTTGAGAGACTTGAACAAACCTCAGCGACTGTTTCTTAAAGACTGGAAGTACTATTTGTCTCTTGGGAAGAACAGTTGCCAACATCTGGATAAGTCATCCAGGCTTTCAATTTTTGCTGACATCCTAAATCAATCAATCAGTGTTTATTGACACCCACTCAGGGTCTCAGGCATCCCAAGCCAGGGAAAGAACTGAATAGATCAAGTTTTCCACTGTTCTATCAAAGAGTTCAGCCACAGATGCATTTTGATGGTGCATGCTACCTGCTCCTCAGGTTTAGCTGTCAAAGCAACCATAGTAAACTTAAAGATAGGTAACAATTATTAAATGCTTAACCATATACCAAATACTGCTTCTGCACTCTGTGGGATCTAGTAGTTATGTTTCTCATCATGGCCCTATGACTGTTTTCATTTTATAGATGAGGAAACTGAGGCACCAGGACAGGTAATACATCTGAGGCTACAGAGCTAGTAATGGTATTGGGATTTGAACCTGTGCCATTAAGCTCGAGGGAGCCCACTCTTAGCCAGTCTGTGCCCTACTGACTATGCCCATTTTGTCTCCTGTGCTACCCACTAAGGGCATCTTCTGAAACTCTCCAACTAATAATTCCTGAAGAAAGGCAGTCTCTTTTTTTCTTCTAGAAGCCTAATATTGGCAAAATGACTACCTTTAGCAGTAGGATTACATTTTCTTTAACTTTTTTTGGTATTGGGGATTGAACCCAGAGGCATTCTACCTCCGAGCTACACCCCAGTCCTATTTTTTTTTTTTAATTTTGAAACAGGGTCTCACTAGGTTAATGAGTCTCACTACTTGCTGAGGCTGTCCTCTAACCTGCGATCCTCCTGTCTCAGCCTCCCAAGTACTGGGATGACAAGCGTGCACTACCACACCTGGCTTTCTTTAATGTTTATAAAAATACTTGTACTTAAGAAATTCTAAAAGAGTATTCAGTGTAAAGTAATTATCTCTCCTATCTTGTTTCCCTACCCAGAGGCAATCAGTCACTAAGTTGTTTCTTCTAGAAAACTGAGTCCTTTTAGAAAGAGCTTATGGGTAGACAGCGTTTAGAACATTGGAGTTTTCTCTCCAGCTTTGTGGAAATGAATGCTATAGCAGCATTTGTTCACCGTGAACACACTTAGCTTTGCGCTCTTTGGTCCACTTGGAACACTGAATTTTCTGGTTCTCCCTCCCCCTGGAGATGAGAGAGACCACACCAACACTAGCCTTTCAAATTCAGTTCTTTCCATCTTACTTTATTTGCGCATGTGTTTGTGTTTACACATATTGTGCATGAATATCGTTCATGGCCGTGATAATTCTGTACTGTGGAATCCAAAACTTAATTTCTGTGAACTCTTCCTGAACTTTCACGGTGTATTTGAAGAGCCCACTTTTAAACACTGCCGCTCAGCAGTTGACCATCCAGCCAAGTGCTTTGTGCAGTGCCAGCCCCACAGCTACACGGTTAGAACTTGGGCTCAGGAAGAGTGTGCGCTCTCTAAATACTCTCTCCTGAGATCATCACATACTTCCCTTGTTTAGTAACAGAGAGGATTGGAGCTTTCTGTTACCGAACAGAAGGCCAGCCAGTCTTTGTCAATTTGGGTGCTGTTAAAATTGTGCTTTTTGATGTGACAGGCTTTGGCGCTAAACACATCACGACACCCTCGCTTAATTCTCACCCCAGCGCTCTGAGGTTGCCAGGGAAGAGGAGGAAGATGGCCCAGTTCACTTTGGGTGGCAGTATTTTGAATCTGGAGCCAGGAGATCCCAGTGCTCCTCCGACCTCTGAGCTCGGTGTCCTTGCTCTCAGACCACGCTCTGTCCAGCCCACCTTAGAGATGGTTCCCACAATACTTCTAAGCCAGGAAAGCTAAGTAGGTGGAGTTCTGCTGCTGTGAGATTCCACTGAGATGCCCTTCGAGCCAGGCAGTTTCAGGGCCACCTGGAGCTTCTGTAGAGCACCCTAAGGCCAGCCGCCCACACCCACATGCTAGCTGTGCCCTTGGGTGCGGAAGAGATCCAGAGAGAAAGAGCAAGATGGGGGGGGGGCACAGGGCTTTCTGAGCCTCTGTGTTCTCATTTATAAAATCGGGCTCATAGTAGTTTCTACCTCATTGAGTTGTTGAGAGATCTCATGTAAATTGTTTAACACAGAGCCTGGCACAGAGCAAGAACCTAGCATGTGTAAGCCATCATTATTTTAAACAAATATTTAGCAGTCTACAATGGCAGCTTTTCCAGTTGCTGAAGTGGTGATAGAATGTGCAGAGCCCACCCATAGTTTTTCTTGTTAATGAGTCAGTTTGTTTGCAAGTTCTTTTAAAATGCATATGCAGTAATTACTGCTTCCTGTCCTTGGATTTAAGCTGAAAAATATCTTCCCTTCCTCTGACCCTCTCCTATTCCCATGGTGACTATCCTAATTGTGCAAGAAAATTTCCCATTGGTTCATGGTTAGTATTTCATTTCTTTTCTCCAGAGACAGTATTTCCACAGCCCCAAACATGTGAAAACTGAAATCTTATGCTACTCAGTACCTTGTTGTAAAATTAAGTCATTGTAATTTTGCCTGTATAGTCACTGGTCTGAAATAGAAACAGGAAAAAACATGAATGGAAAGATTTTTAAGACAGAGAGACTAGGAGAGACCCAGAAACCTGCAGGAAGGAGAGCGAGAGAGAAGAAAGGAAGAGGCGGAAGAAGGGGAGACAGAGACAGCAGGATAGACAGACAGGGTTGGGGGGGCAAAGACAGAGGGAGGGGAGCCAGTGAGGGGAGGCAGAGAAAGATCCAGAGGGAGAGAACGAGCAAGTTAGACAGACAGATAGACACAGGTGTTCCAGAGACTGCATGAGACAGACTGAGGGTGGGCAGTGGTGGGTGTGCTGGTGGGATGACTGTAACGGCACATCTCTGCCTCTGTTTCCTTTGCGTCCAGCAGTAATGATAAAGTCTCCCTAAAGGGTCTTGGGGATTCAGTGCAGATAAGTGCTGGCACTACTATTAGTAAGGGATCAATATTAGCTGTTATTCTACCACATTAAATTACATTAACCTCCTTACTCTTAAATTCCCTATAAACGCTTAATCCTTACCTATCTTACTTGTCCTCAAATTTAACAACACTGTACATCTTATATCTTACAATTATATTTAAAGGTGAGCCATGAATAGAATGAGATACTGCTTTTGGAGTTCATATCCCTTTTTATTTGGGGGGAGGTGTCATGTTCAGGCTCCCAAATTAGTAATAAAAAGACGAATGGCTGCAGAGACATTGAGGGGAAGTTGCCCGCCGTTAGGTCGCCCGGTTAGGCCGGTGATGGGTCTAAAGGACCCAGGAGACATGTGGAAGAAGAGGAACATGCAGCAAGTGCTCCCAGCCCTCCAGTGGCTGCCAGCAGCAGGGGGGCTTTTCCGTGTGGTGCAAATGGTCTGTGGCAGAACGAAATGCTCTTGTGGCCAGCAGGCTCACTGTGGGCAGTGTGGATCTGTGGCCAGGCTGGGGGTTCAGGGGACCTTTTGTGGAGACATCTGCGGACTGCACTGTACGGTCTGCCTATTACGTGGTACTAGTCATTGGACCCAGGGGCATTCTACTACTGAGTTTCACTCTCGGCCCTTTTTATTTTTTATTTTGAAACAGGGTCTCACTAAGTTGCTGAAGCTGGCCTCGAACCTGTGATCCTCTTGTCTTGGCCTCCCGAGTACTGGGATTACAGGCGTGTGCCACCACATCCAGCTCCTATTTCTTTTGAAAGCATAGAGAAATGTGTTTTTATGTTACATCTTGCTTTAGGATCTTGACCATGGTTTATATGTCATCCTTTGTGAAGGTTTTCCTGGTCAGGCTGCTTTGTTTTTATCTTTGCTGTCTGTCATTTCTGCTAGTATTATTATGGGTTAACAGATTATTCAGGTACAGTGTTTCATTCATGACTTAGTATTTTGCCCTATTGCTGACGACAGATACAGGGTGCTCTGCAAGTGCGTTCACTAGGCAGTGCTCTGCGTGCTGCATTGCACTGTGCAGGGGCTGAAGACTACTGGATAAGTCTTGCTCCCAGCCTGAAGTTTACATTATTGTGGTGACAGCCCTAAGAGAAGTTGCTGTAGTGCGGGTGCCACAGCTGGCACCATGCAGAAGTGTTCTGCGTCTAGTACGTGTTGACCCTTCCTGTCACCTGATGAGGCCATGCTGTTGTCCTGTTGTGCACTTGAAAAATGGAAGCTCAGAAGTGAACAACTTCTTTTTTTGTTTTTTGCGGTACTGGGGATCGAACCCAGGGTTATTCTATCTCCGAGCTCCACCCCCAGCCCTATTTTTTATTCTTTATTTTTAAACAGGGTCTCACTAAGTTGCAGAGGGCCTCACTAAGTAGCTGAGGCTGGCCACGAACCCGGATCCTTCAGTCTCAACTTCCCAAGTACTGGGATTATAAGCGTGCGACACCACACCTGGCTAGAAATGAACATCTTCAAGACATGGTGATGCTGAGATTTGGACAGGGCCTGTGCACAGCAGAGCTCAAGCTTTTTGTACTGCTAGGGACCTGTGAGCACATCCAGGACTGTATTGTGGGTGCAGAGTGGTGCTAGAGACATACCAAGTACTCTAAAGGGTGAAGGAGAAGTCGGGGAAGGACGAGTAGAGAGAGTTTACTGGAGGTGGGGAGGCGGGGAGGGGTGTGCCAGGGAGAGCAAGGGGCGCTTGGCAGGCGCAGTCAGGTAAGGCTGGGGGGGGCTGCAAGGAGTGGGGGGGCTGGGATGTAAAGCGGGGAGAGGGGGGCGTACGCGCCTGGACTCGACTCTGCAGGGCTGTGTGCCCCTGCGCCAGGAGCTCAGTTTCCCTGTTGTGGGGCAGAGATAACAATGCCAGCCATTTTCTCAATGACTATGCAGGCCGAGGAGCATTGTGTCCCATGTTAGCTGCCGACTGCCAGCTCCCAGCTCCCCTACAGAGCACATGATGTTCTGAGTGTGGCCCCGGCTGACACTGTGACAGGCAGGGCCACCTCCTCCCAAGCAGCCATCCCAATGGGGTGGGAAGCAGGAGAGTGACTTGACCAGTGTGACATTTTAGGAAGGCCCCTCTGGGGATAGGCAGCATGGAGGTGGGATGGGCGGAGGGCGTGGTGGGACGGGAAGGACTGGACCACCGCTGATGGCAGAAGACTCTGGTCCTGGTCCTGAGAGCGCACGAATGACAAGGGCTCCCAGGGATTCTGGAAGATGGGGGTATTTGTATTTATGAAGGTCCTTCTACTCCATTTCCAGCAATTACAGACTTATTTGACAATCGATTCTTAGAAGGTGATATAAAATTCTTTTTATTTGTTTGCTTTTGTTTGGAGGGAGCGGGACAGGGACTCTGTATCTTCAGAAAGGCGAGTGTTTGGGCTGTTGACAGGGACAGAGGTTCAGGAGGGAGAATTCAAGCCGGGCGTGGTGGCGCACGCTTGTAATCCCAGTACTTTGGGAGGCGGAGACCGGAGGATCCAGGTTCGCGGCCAGCCTCAGCTCTCTCTCTCTCTCTCTCTCTCTCTCTCTCTCCCCCTGACTCTCTCT
>PVJS01023786.1:0-29261 GCA_004027185.1 Glis glis
TCTCGGCCCTATTTTTTATACTTTATTTTGAGACCGGGTCTCACGAAGTTGCGGAGGGCCTCACTAAGGAGAGAGAGAGAGAGAGAGAGAGAGAGACAGGGAGAGAGAGAGAGAGAGAGAGAGCTGAACCGGGATCCTCTGGTCTCCGTCTCCCAAAGTACTGGGATTACAAGCATGTGCCACCACGCCCGGTTTATGATCTTTTTCTTAAAGAGTGCCCCCCACCCCATTGCATAAACCCCGGGCCTCCACAAAACCCGAATCTATCCCTGGTGGCTCTTTTCTTTTAATGATACCCAAGGTAACTACAGGCTGACTGCTCAAATAATGAACTTTCTGCAAATAAGAGCTTTATTAGTATTTAGAACTACTTGATACAACATTCTATTGAATTCAAAGACTACTTACATCATTTCAAGCAATTTCATTCATTTATGACAGAGAAGAAAGTGCTGTTAGCTTCAGTAAAATTTCAATTGTTGTAAGTGCTTAAGTGGTTGCAAAATTATAGTGAGAGTAATCTGTAGAGGTGATTATTTAAAATTTTTAATCAGAAATTTTATGTAGCCATTTCAGACACAAAATCTGACCTAAAAATTGATGTTCACAGACACAAACCCAAATTGCCTTTTTTCCTTTTCTTTTCTTTTCTTTTCTTTTCTTTTCTTTTCTTTTCTTTTCTTTTCTTTTCTTCCTTCCTTCCTTCCTTCCTTCCTTCCTTCCTTCCTTCCGTTCTTTCTTCCTCCTTCCTTCCTTCCTTTCTTTTGCCATGCTGGGGATTAAACCCAGGGCTTCATGTATGCTAGGCAAGTGCCCTACCCCTGAGCTATGTTCCCAGCCTGCAAACTCAAATCTCTAAGCAAAAATATTGACAAAGTTTTATTAGGAAGTATTTATAAATTCAAAATTCAGTGATTTTGCTAATAGTTTTTCGGGGGGGATCCCAGGCACACAAAATTAGATGATTATCATCTTTGATTTATGACTCGCTCTTTCCACTGGTTTATGTATATTACACTGTGATTTATTTAGTTATATATAATAATGTAATGTGTCACCTAAAAGCAAAACTAGTAGGAACCTTGGCCATAACCTACAGACAACCATAGGTTCCCCCAAACCCCATCCCTTGCCCTGCTTCCCCTCAACACTGTGTTTTGACTTTTGTGGATCCTGGACACTTTTACCTTTTGGGGAACACACACACACGCACACATACATGCACATACACAAATATACATGCACACATATGTATATTTTATGATTACTTTGGTAATGTATAAAATATGTATATATATTATTATCATCATCATTATTGTAATTTTCTGAACTGGGGATTGAACCCAGGGCATTCTACCTCCAAGCTACACCCCCAGTCCTATTT
Organism: Glis glis; assembly: GCA_004027185.1. NCBI lineage: Eukaryota > Metazoa > Chordata > Mammalia > Rodentia > Gliridae > Glis > Glis glis. Next base: position 1,385 of record PVJS01023786.1, read on the forward strand.
TTATTCTTTATTTTGAAACAGGGTCTCACTAAGTTGCGGAGGGCCTCACTAAGTAGCTGAGGCTGGCCGCGAACGTGCGATCCTCTTGCCTCAGCCTCCCAAGTACTGGGATTAAAAAGTGTGCACCACCATGCCCGGCTATATTTTTATATTAATACATCTTCTTTGATCTGAAAGTTCATTTTTTCTCCTTTTAAAAGAAATGAAAGTATTTTCATGAGCCCTTAAAACTCTGGCGGGCCATAGACATGGTACCTACTGTACTTAATGGGTGAATTGGCCCTCCCCACCCCCAACCTGAGGAACCCACCACCCTGGACCCTGTGTTACCATTCCTGGTTTTCCTTCTTATATCGTAATCTAGTATAACTATGTGTATTCCTTAGAAGCATACTTTTAATATTAGTCATTTTAAACTTAACAAAGGGATATCATGTTGTACATAACCTTTTGAGATCTACTTTTCTTGATTACTATTAGATTGGCGACATGCATTCATATCAGAGGCACATCTCTGAGGCTCTTGCATTCTGACTGCTGTTTATTGTGTACCACATGTGAGCACAAAACAGTCTACTCATCACTGTCCTATAAGGGATGGATATTTTTCATCATTTCCTACGGCGACAAACAGCCCTGATATTTCAATGGCTTGTAGCAACACTTATTTCTGGTTCTCACTTTGAGGATGAGAGCCAGCTGTAATTCTACTAAGGAAGGGTCTTTGCCAAAAGAGGCTGTCAAAGGTAAAAAGGTAATGAATAATTATGAAGAAATAATGCAGTCAAACCGGGCGTGGTGGTGCACGCTTGTAATCCCAGTACCTGGGAGGCTGAGACAGGAGGATCGCAGGTTCGCGGCCAGCCTCAGCTACTTCATGAGGCCCTCTGCAACTTAGTGAGACCCTGTTTCAAAATAAAGAATAAAAAATAAGGCTGGGGATGTAGCTTGGAGGTAGAATGCTCCTGGGTTCAATCTCCAGTGCCACAAAAAATAAAAAGAAAAAGAAAAGAACTAATGCAGTCAATCCCAGATGGTTTCTGGTTTTACTATGTGAACAGTGCTGAGTGAGGCTACTCGTAAGCTGTGTGTTAGGGTTTGGATGTGGAATGTCCCCCAGGAAGGCTCATGTGTTGGCAGTGCAGCCATGTTCAGAGGTGAAAGAGTTGAATCATGAGGGCTCTAACCTTGTCAGTGGATAAATACATTTGATGGATTAATAATCGGGACGAATTTACTGGGTGGTAACTGTAGGCAGCTGGGGCATGGCTGGAAGAGGTAGGTCACTGGGGGTGTGGCCTTGGGAACCAGATCCGTCCCCGGTCTCCTCCTCTGTCTTTCTCTGCTTTCCAGCTGACATGAGCTGAGCAGCTTTCCTCTGTCACCATGATGTGTCTGCCTTGGAGCCAGCCAGCCATGGACTGAACTTCTGATACCATGAGCCAAATAAAACTTTCCTCCTCTAAATTATTCTTGTCCAGTATTTTGGTAACAGTGACAAGAAAAGCTAACTAAAACACTGTGAATGTTCTGCTTTAGAAGATAATGCTAGAATGTTCCATAATGGTTTTGCCAACATACACTCCCACCAACAGCCTGCAAAAGGTCTTGGGGTTCCCATCCTTCCCACTGCTTGGTACTATCAGACTTTTGCCTGTTGCAGAGTTAATGGATGCTAGGCGCTGTTTCACTGAGGCCCCCATTTGCATTTTCTGGATTACCAACGACCTCGAATCTCTTCACATTTTTTGGCTGAATGTGTCTCCTTCTCCCAAAACACCAAAACACCTGCTCATTTTTTTTTCTTTTTGCAGTACTGGAAATTGAACTCAGGGACATTCTACCTATAAGCTACACCCCCAGCCCTTTTTTTAATGTTTTATTTTTAAACAGGGTTTCATTAGGTTTCTGAGTCTTGCTACACTGCTGAGGCTGGCCTTGAACCTGTGATCCTCCTGTCTCAGCCTCCCAAGTACTGGGATTAAAGGCGTGTGCCATCATGCGCACCTTATTTTTAAAGTTTCCTTTCTTACTGAATTGTAGCTTTTTCAAAATTCCAGGCCCTAGACCTCCTCTGCTCGTGCTGTTGAGATCCCTGTCCCCCCGCCCAGCTTTTCACTTCACTTTCTCTGCAGTGCCTTGGGTTCAACGTCAGTTCTTAACTTTATTATAGCCAAGTTTATTGATCTTGTATTTTGTAGTAAATGCCTCTTAGGCCTGTGTAAAAAAATCTTTCTCTACCCCCATCTCTAAAAGATACTTAGCTGTGTTTGTTTGTTTGTTTGTTTTTTGTGGTACTGGGGATTGAACTCAGGGGCATTCTACCTCTGGGCTACACCCCCAGCCCTATTTTTTGTTCTTTATTTTGAAACAGGGTCTCACTAAGTTGTGAAGGGCCTCACTAAGTAGCTGAGACTGGCTGCGAACCTGGTCTCAGCCTCCCAAGTACTGGGATTACAAGTGTGCGCCACCACACCCAGCTTAGCTGTGTTTTTTATACTATAAGTTTTCTCTTGGAAATTTAAGTTCCTAAACCATCTTGAGTAGAAGAGTAGATCCTTGCATCTGTTGGGAAATCATTTTTCCAGTTCTCTCTCCCTCCCTCTTTTTTTCTTTTTTCTTTTTGGTGGTACTGGGGATTGAGTGCAGGGGTATCCTACCTCCCCACCCATTTTTATTTTTTATTTTGCAACAGAGTCTCTCTAAGTTGCTGAGGGCCTCACTAAGTTACTGAGACTGGCCTCAAACCTGTGATCTTCCTGTCTCAGTCTCCCAAGTACTGTGATTACAGGCATGCACCACCATGCTGGGCTCCCAGCTCTCTTAATTGGTCCATCTTTCCTTTCTTCACTGTGAAGCACTACCTTGGCCATACACCAAGTCTTATACACATGCGGATCTGACTTTGGTCTCTGCACGTCTTCTCACGGGCCAGCCTATCTGTCCCTGTGCAGACACCACACTGTCTTAATTAGCATGTCTTCAAAGCAGGTCCTGATTTCTGCTCTTTGTCAGAAGGGCCCAAAATGCAGCAAGGCCCCTTGAGCTGGGGCGGGGAGTTGGACCCCTGCTCATGTACAAAACACCTACAGTAAAGCAGAAAGGATGAGGGATTTGGAACCAAATCCAGGTTGAACCCCAGCTCTGCTCCTTCTAAAGCAATGGCCTGGGGCATGCCAATTCCCCCTCACAATCTCAGTTTTCTTGTGTGTAAACCAGGAGTAATGATGCTATCTCCCAGGAGTGTTCCGAGGATTAAGTAAAAGTAAAACAGTATGAGCCCAGTGTGGTGGCACATATCTGTAATCCCAGTACTTGGGTGGCTGAGACAGGAGGATCATAGGTTTGAGGCCAGCCTCAGCAATTTAGTGAGACTTTCAGCAACCTAGTGAGACCCTGTTTCAAAACAAAAAATAATCATAAAAATGAAGAGAGTTGGGGGTGTAGCTTGGAGGTAGAATACCCCTAGGTTCAGTCCCCAGCATCAAAAAACAAAACAACAACAAACACACCGTATGTGAGAAAAGCTCCCGGCTCAGTGCCTGTTTGTGAGATGGAACCCAGAGAAGATAAGTTCGCGGCCAGCCTCAGCTACTTAGTGAGGCTTCCGCAACTTCGTGAGACCTGGTTTCAAAATAAAGTATAAAAAATAGTGCCGGGGGTGTAGCGCGGAGGTAGAACGCCCCTGAGTTCAATCCCTGGTACCGCAAAAAAAAAAAAAAAAAAGATAAGTGACAGTTCAATGTCGACCCTGTGCTGCCTTTGCACTGCATTAGCCTTCTCAGTTTCTTTCTATTTTTTCCTCCTCCTTTCTCATCCACCCCCAAATCCATGTCCGGAAGCTCAGGGCAGTGCCAGTGACCCCCCCGCCCCGTGCTTTGGCCTTTTCTTATCTGATGAGAGCAGAATGGACTGGACAAGGGTCTCTAACAATGTTTTACTTAAAATTCAGCCTCTCTCGCCTCTGCTCCTTGTCAATGGCCTTGGCTGAGTCGGCTCAGGGGCATCTGACAGCCACTTGGCCTGGGCACGGCTTCCAGGAGAGTCCCTGGGGGTGACAGTGGTCACAGCAGTCTTGAGGGTTAATTTCTAAACTCAGCATATGAGGTGAGGCTAATGCCCATGTTATCCTCCATCTCTCCTGATCCTGCATGGCCCCCGACACAGAGCAGGTGCTCAGAAAGTATTTGTTGAATGAATAAATGAATGTAGTTAGAGAGATGCAGGAGAGAGTTTGACCTTATTATTTCTCCGTTTCCTCCTCCTCCTCCTCCTCCTCTTCCTCCTCCTCCTTCTTCTTCTTCCTTTTCCTTCTCCTTCTCCTTCTTTTGCAGTACTGGGGAATGAACCCAGGGGCATTCCACCTCCGAGCTACACCCCCAGCCCTATTTTTATTCTTTATTTTGAAACAGGGTCTCATTAAGTTGCGGAGGGCCTCACTAAGTAGCTGAGGCTGGCCGTGAACCCGGATCCTCCGGTCTCAGCCTCCCAGGTACTGGGATTACAAGGGTGTGCCACCATGCCCAGCTCTTATTATTTCTTCTTAATGTGGTGCTGGGGATGGAACTGAACCCAGGGCCTGTGCATGCTAATCACACAGTTTACCTCTAGCTACATCCCCAGATGACGCTTGACCTCATTCTAAAGGCATTAACATTGCCAGAGAAGGGCTGGACAGCTCACTAGATTTGGTGGTCAGATGGTGAGAAAGGTTTGGAAAGGAAGATGAGCATATTAAAACTTACAAAAATTATGGTGTGTAATTGGTTCAGAAACTGATGGTAGAGAGATAAATGGTGTGGACTAGAACCCACAAATGGACCCAGGCATATAGGAAAATCTGGTATATAGTAAGGGTGGCATTTCAGATATGTGAGGGAAAAATACATGTGAGGATAATTGATGAGCCATCTAGAAAAAAAGAAAAAAAAGTACCTTTAACTCTCTGCAATTGCAAAATAAAATCTAGGTGGATTAAATAAATACAGATGAAAAATAAAATCATGAAAATACTAGAAAAAATATGAGAGGTTTTTATAATCATGGAGTGGAGAAAGCCTTTCTGAAACATGACACAAATCCTAGGAGTTTTCAAGAGAAAGATGAACAGACCTTATTGGATAAATACTTTAAAACTTCTATGGTGGTGCACACCTGTAATCCTAGTACTTAGAAGGTCGAGACAGAAGGATTGCAGATTTGAAGACAGCCTCAGCAAGTAGTGAGACTCTCAGCAATCTAGTGAGACTCGATTTCCAACAAAAAATTAAAAAGGGTTGGGGGTGTAGCTCAGAGGTAGAATGCCCCTGGGTTCAATCCCCAGTACAAAAAAAACCCCACAAATAAACAAAAAACAAAACTTCTATGGGGAGGAAAAAACATACACCAAGCAAGCAACAAACACTAAACAGGAGAGAATAATGATTTGCTTTTCATATGACAGATGAGGGCTAATAACCTGATATGCAAAGAACTTCTCCAAATCAACTTCTAATAAAACTATAGGAAGAAAAGTAAGAAAGAAGACAATGAGAAAGGAAAAAAGGCAACTAACACAGGAAAACACATTTAATAGGAGTTGACATTCAAGAGGCTAGTAACGCCACAGAAAACGAAATCCAAAGTTTAAGCAACACTCTGGTACTACTTTTCAGGAATCAGACTTGCACAAATTAAAAGACAACTAGTATTGGGTAGAGTGTAGATGGGCTTCTTGTCGCTGCTGTCACAAGTGTAAATTGGTACATTTTATTTATTTATTTATTTATTTATTTATTTATTTATTTATTTATTGCGGTACTGGGGATTGAACCCAGGGGCATTCTATCTCTGAGCTACATCCACAGACCTGTTTTTTATTCTTTATTCTGAAACAGGGTCTCACTAAGTTGTGGAGGGGCTCACTAAGTTGCTGAGGCTGGCTATGAACCTGCGATCCTCCTGTCTCAGCCTCCCAAGTACTGGGATTACAAGCATGTACCACTACACCCAGCGGTACATTATTTTTAAAGAGAAATGCATCAATTTCTGTCAAAAATTTATACTTATGTGCCCTTTGATGAAATTGGTTCCAACTGAGAGAATATATTTGTTAGGAATACTGACAAAAATTAGCAAAGATAAATATAGAGGAAGTTTTTTGCTATTCATTGGTAATAACAAAAGACTGGAAATACAGGTTTATGCCAAGGTTTGAGCAATTCTTGGTACAATATGTTCATATTATAGAGCTGATAAAAAGAATGAGAGATAGCCAGGATTGGTGGCACATACCTGTAATCCCAATGCTTGGGAGGCTGAGACAGGAGGATCACAGGTTCAAGGCCAGCCTCAGCAACTTAGCAAGACTCTTGGCAACCTAGCGAGACCCTATTTCAAAATAAAAATAAAAAGGGCTGGGGGTGTAGCTCAGAGGTAGAAAGCCTCTGGATTCAATCTCCAGTAACACACACACACACACACACACACACACACACACACACACACAGAATGAGAGAGGCCTTTTCATAGATGTCAACATGGAAAGATGTCCACAACTTCGTGTTCCAATTTGAAGAGAAACCAAGTTGAATAACATATATATTAAATACAGACATGTATGTATACAGAAGTGTACATTGCGCTGCTGGAGATTGAACCCAGGGCTTTGCACACATAAGGCAAATGCTCTACTGCTGAGTTACATCCCTAGCTCTGTATTATTATATAGATAACATAAAAGGGATAACATATGTCTATTTTAACATTATGTTATATTCTAATTAGTAATTTGAAAACCATCTCTCTCACTCTCTCCATGTAAGTACTCTTGTGATTATATATACCTGGAAAATAACACTCCACAATGTTCACTGTGATTTAGATTGAGGGTAAAGTTTGAAGTTCACATTTCTCTATTACTTTATTTTTTCAATGAGCATATACTACTTTTGTAACAATATTAAGGGTCATTTTTATTAAAAATATATTAACCAGGATTTTGATTTATTTATCAAATTACTAAAAGTCTGCCTCAAAGGACAGATGACTCCCAGACTGCAAACGGGATTTTCTGGTGGGTCACGTTCCTCTCCCCTGGCCACTAGAGACGTCCCGCTAAGACTCTGGGCTTCCTTTTGGAGCTGAGAGTCAGAGAGGCTGCCTGTGTTTGCCCAGTACTCATTAGGGCATAATACATATGCCCTAAGTGTGACCTAGGACCTAGGCCGGTCCTGAATAGTTGAGCTACCTTCAATAATTCTTACACAAGCCTTCCCTTCCCCCCCCCCAGGCTATGAGCCCTCAGGGCAGACCCCACTTCTAACCACTGTGTGTCTAGGAGCCAGCACAGAACATGCTACTTAAAACTAGTTTGTTGTTATGCGTGGTGGCACATGCCTGTAATCCTATTACTTGGGAGGCTGAGACAGGAGGATCGCAGGTTCGAGGACAGCCTCAGCAACTTAGTGAAGTTCTGAGCAATTTGGTGAGACATTTTTTCACGTAAAAAATAAAATGGACTGGGGATGTAGCTCGGAGGTAGAATGCCCTTGGGTTCAATCCCCCAGCACCAAAAACAAACAAACAAAAAATCCCAAACCAAACTAGTTTATTAACACAAACAGATTAATTGAACTTGCCCACCAGGCAGATGGTGAAGCCTGACTGTAAAAGTGGCACAAAGAAAGCCGGGCGTGGTGGCGCACGCTTGTAATCCCAGTACTTTGGGAGGCGGAGACTGGAGGGGATCGGGGTTCGCGGCCAGCCTCAGCTCTCTCTCTCTCTCTCTCTCTCTCTCTCTCTCTGTCTCTCTCTCTCTGTCTCTCTCCCTGTCTCTTTCTCTACTTAGTGAGGCCCTCTGCAACTTCGTGAGACCTGGTTTCAAAATAAAGTATAAAAAATAGGGCCGGGGGTGTAGCGTGGAGGTAGAATGCCCCTGGGTTCAATCCCCGGTACCGCAAAAAAAAAAAATTTTTTTTAAAGTGGCACAAAGAAAAGAGAAAATTTGATTTGCAATGAATCAGGAATGGCAGGAGGGCAGGAGCAAGAACGGGCAGATTTTGCAAGTCAATTTACCAGTTGGTCCCTTTGAGAAAGGAGGAGGCAGCCAGCACCCCCTAACAACTGGCTAACGGGGCGTGGGATCTGCCCATCTTTGGACAAAGTGGGGAGAGGAGGAGAAGGATGTAGAGGCGCGGGGCACAGGCGATACAGTGTTCTACCCAGCAGAGCCCGTGGACGAGGCAGTTGGCGCTGCTGCTGGTGGTACCTGCCGGAAGCTGCCTTGTGATGGCGATAGCGTGTCACAGCAACATGCTGTAACCTATGAGAAACTGAAATAACGGCATGAAGTACTCACTTGCTCCTGTGTCCCCAGCGCCAGAGGCCTGACACAGAGCAGGGCTCAGTAGATGCTTGGGAAGGAAGGAAGCGAGGGAGGGAGGGGGAAGGGAAGCGATGGGGTAGTGACCCAAGGAGCAGGGAGCTCTTTTCTAGTTTCGCAGTCTTGGGGGCTGCTTCGAGGGGGCTTCTGGAAGGCTGCCTCTGCTGCGCTGGCCACGCTCTTATCTGTAGAGCAGGTGGTGGGGGAGGAGAGAGAGAGAGGTTGGACTATTCAGTGACTCTGACCTGGAGTCCCAGAACCCTAGGGAACTCCCAAGATAGAAATGGGCACCATGAGCTATTTTAGGACCTCTAAATGCATAGCTGGAGTTAAGCATTTGCGCAGGATGAGACTGTATGTGCTGACGGGTCAGGTATCCTTTGGGGCTGGAACTCCATCACTCCCAAGACGCGGGGAGGCATCTGGACCAAGTTTGCTCCACAGGGGGACCAGCCTGGGCTAGGCCTTTGGACGAGGGACATAGCTTGTCTTGGTGTCCGTTTCTTATTCATTGAAATGGGGGTGATGAGAGTACCCCACTCTGAGGTTTGTGGCGGGGATTAGAGGAGCGAGTACGTGTAAAGCCTTGGCAGCGAACCCGGTCCAGAGCCGGCCCTAGGCAAATGGCAGTCACCATCATTATTAATTCAGAATAGGAAGTCTGGACTTCTCGTGCTAATCAGAAACTCTGATGGGAGCTATATATATATTGATTAATAAGTAGTAGGAAGTGAATGAATTATTAATTATGTAGAACAACTTGTTTGGAGGATGACATCTTTCAAAACCTGAGACCTGGCCTACAGAGAGGCCAGAAGAATGTGTTCGGTGGGACAAAGGTCGAGCCCTCTGTGTTAGGCCCCTTGGAGCTGGCGTTCAACAGTAGGCGCAGAGCTGGGTGCAGTGGCCAATGCCTGTAATCCCAGTTCTTGGGAGGCTGAGACAGGAGGATTGTAGGTTAGAGGACAGCCTCAGCAAGTAGCGAGACTCTTGGCAACCTAGTGAGACCCTGTTTCAAAATAAAAAAATAAATCCCAGTACTTTGGGAGATGGAGACCAGAGGATCCGGGTTCGCGGCCAGCCTCAGCTCTCTCTCTCTCTCTCCCTGTCTCTCTCTCTCTTTCTACCTAGTGAGGCCCTCCGCAACTTCGTGAGACCCAGTTTCAAAATAAAGTATAAAAAATAGGGCCGGGGGTGTAGCGCAGAGGTAGAACGCCCCTGCGTTCAATCCCCGGTACTGCAAAAAAATAAAAAATAAAAAAATAAAAAGGTTTGGGGGTGTAGCTCAGTGGTAGAATGCCCTGGGGTTCACTCCCCAGTACAAAAAATAAAAAAGGGAGGCTCAGCTCTCCCTCCTCTGGGCCTTGGCACATTGTCTTTGCTCAGAACTTTCTCTTCCCTGTCTGCCTGTCTGACTCCTGCTTCAACAGGAAGCCTCCATGCCCTTGCTCCTCTGAGTCGGGCCCTTCTGATGCAAGGTTGCTGGACTCGTCCTTTGTGACACTCATTACGTGGTGCAGGACCTTCTCAGACCAGTGACTCACAGTCTTGGCTGTGTCAGAATCACTTTCGGGCTTGTTAGTACAGAGACAGCTGGGCATGGCCCTGGAGGGCCTGATCAGCAGGTTATGGGGTTCCTAGGAATCTGAATTTCTCACATGTTCATCGGAGAAGCTGGTGCTGCTGCTCAGGGAACACACTTGGAGAATCGTGGGTTTAGACCAGGTCCTCTACAACAGCAGGGATCTTTCCTTGTCCCCCACTCCCCTACCGCTCAAGCATCTCACAGTCTCAGCCATTATTACAGGGAAAGAGAAAGTCAAGGAACAAAAGATTGCCCAAGGTCTGTGTGCTGAGAGCCAGACAGTAGTGGGGACCCGACCACCGTGGGAACTCTCAGGGCTGCAGGTGAGGTGCTGGTAAAGGGGTCAGGACGGCATGAGGCCGGTGTCTTAGGTCACAGCGCCCTCTGGTGCCAGCACCTCAGCTCTGCAGGTGGACAGGTGACATGGGAGCCCTCCACTGACCTCCAGGCCCTGGTTGTCCTCTCTCGGCCTCAGCCATGTCACCACCGAGGGTGACTTGCTAAAACCCAACTCTGACCATACTCCCTTGGCCCGTCCCCCAGCTCAAGCCCCACCCGTGGCTCTCCATTGCCTCCTAGACAAAGCTCAGCTTGAAGGTCTGCACGCCCACCCATGACTCTCCTGCCTCCTGGCCCTTCCCAAGTGCTCTCTGTGTCCCCTATGCAGGCAGGCTGTGGCCTTTATGCCTTCCCACTCTTCCTCTTAACTAACTGCAAACCCACTCCCACCCTCCCACCCAGAGAAACTTTCTTCAATGTAAAAGGTGGCCTCTTCCATGAAGCCGTCCCAGACTCGCCCTGGCAGAAGTGACGGTTTCTCCCTCTGGTCAGTGTATCCCCATGCACAGACCACTCCAGAGACCTCGTGGTGCATTTAAGTACCCGTATGTGTGGTCGGGTCCTCTCTGAGACCATGAGTTCCTTGGGGGTCCTGACTCAACTCGTGTGTCTCAGTATGCACTTATGGAATCTAAAAAGCTATTTTCCATCAGAAAAACAAGTACCTCTAATGTTCTGTCTGGGCCCCTTTCAAAGCTAAAAATCACTGTCTAGTACCTAGGGCTGCATAGATCTGTAGAAATCATCCATTCTTTTGTCTATTTAATCAGCAAATGTATTTGAGGCCTTCCTTCGGGCAGGCATTAATTCAGTACAGAGGCTACAGGGAATAAAACCAGGTTAACTTCTTGGCCTTGAGTTTACATTGTCAAAAGGGATAATAAACAAAATATAGTAAATATTGTTAATCAGTAATAATTGGTATATAGAAAATTAAGCAAAGTAAGGGATAGATATGGATGGATGGGGCCTACCTTAGGCAGTGTAGTTAAGGAAATCCTCATCGATGAGGTGACATTTGAGCAAAGTACCTGAACAAAACTGTGAAATCTGTACATATCTGGGGAAGGCATTCCTGATAGTGTGCAAAGTTCCTGTGGTAGAAGCATGCTTTGCATATTCTAGGAACAAGAAAGCTGATGTCCTGAGACTGGGAATCCAGACGCAGATACAGAGATGAGGAATCAGGAGTGACTCCTTAGTGGTCTGTTCGGGCCGGGGGTGGCATGGGGAGGAGGAGGAAGGAAAGTGAGGGTGTGCTCTCAGGCAAAATCCCAGAGGGTCGTCTTGGTCCCTGGTGTGTAAGCTCTGCCCCAGAGCTTGTCCCAACCTCAGGCAGGGTTGCTGAGACTTTCAAACTTCCCTCCCTCATGGCTACCGAGGGAGATGTAAATCCCCAGGCACTTCATGTGAGCTACATGGGCTCCAGTAGCGTGCTACAACTCACAAGAAATGGCAGTACCCTCACCCCCCAATAAAAGAGCTGCATTACTAGGCACTGGAAGAAAAGGCATACCAACGTTCTACAGAATGAGGAACAAGCAGTGGAGGGCTACCGTCTGCTCTAGTCGATGAGGGAGAAGCACAGGTGTCGAGGGGCAGAGTCACAGATGAGAGCGTCAGCTGAGGCCAGGCAGGGAAACCAGCACCTGCTTTCACTCCAAGACGCAGTATGCCAAGCTAGAGGATTTACAGTTTCCAGGCCTCCTTGCATCTAGGGGTGGCCAGCTCTAGACACTGAGATGTATGTGAAAGTCTGCCGGAGGCTTCTAAGAAAGCATTGATTTCCCGATAGAGACACGTCTTCCTCCTTGCTGTTTCTTTCTTGTCACCTAGAATGTGAACCTGAGGCTGGAGGTAATGCAGCCATCTTGGAATCATGCGGTTACAAGGAGGCAAATGCGAGAACAAAAGCCTCATGCTAAGCACGGCAAAGCAGAACGACAGAAGGGGCCTGAGACGCTGGTGACGCCTAACGCCAGGGTCATTTACAGATCTTTAGCATGGAATCCTCCAGAATTATTGGACCACAGATGTTTTGTCTTGGAATCTCTATTTCTATTGGTTAGAACAGAGCTTTCCATTTAGCATGCCATGAATGGACTGTTGGCATACTGACCTGTGCAACCACTTAAAAATTTACAATAAGCTGGGTGTGGTAGCGCACGCTTGTAATCCCAGTACTTGGGAGGCTGAGACGGGAGGATCCTGGTTCAGCTACTTAGTGAGGCTCTCCACAACTAGTGAGACCCTGTTTCAAAATAAAGAATAAAAAATAGGGCTGGGGGTGTAGCTCGGAGGTAGAATGACCCTGGGTTAAATCCCCAGCTCTGTAAAAAAAAATTTACAATAACTGATAATATATTTAAACTCTATTAGATGGCTCCCTCTATAAATGGCCTGAATCCAGTAATATATATATTACTATATATATATAGTACTGTATAATATATATATATATACAATATATATATACAATATATACTGTACTATATATATATATATATATATATATATATATATATATATTGTACTGGGGATTGAACCCAGGGGCATTCCACCTCTGAACTACACCCCCACCCCTATTTTATTTTATTTTTTTATTTTTTTGCGGTGCCGGGAATTGAACCCAGGGGCATTCTATCTTTGAGCTACACCCCCGGCCCTATTTTTTATCCTTTATTTTGAAACCAGGTCTCATGAAGTTGCGGAGGGCCTCACTAAGTAGCTGAGGCTGGCCGCGAACCTGGATCCTCCAGTCTCTGCCTCCCAAGTACTGGGATTACAAGCGTGCGCCACCATGCCTGGCTTACTTTTTATTTTGAAACAGGGTCTCACTAAGCTGCTGAGGCTGGCCTCAGACCTGTGATCCTCCTATCCCAGCCTCCCAAGTACCGTGATTACAGGAGTGTGCCACCACACTCAGCAGTGATAATTATTTTGGTGGCTAAGATTTTACTTAGTCACCTGCTTCCAGAAGACTGTCCTAACCACATTGTGTCACACTCTGCAGAGGTGCCCATCAAATAATCTCAGGTAGTCTGAGTATTATCCTAGTCATAATTTGTTTTTCATCTGCAACAGTCTTCTTTATTTTGCAAGTGCATATAAAATATCGGCATTTAAAAACTTAATTTACTCCTATTTTTCATATTTTTCTAACCTAGCAGTATGGACATTATTATTTAATGTGAAGAGTTTCCATATAGAAACTTATTTTGTTAATTTTTCTATTATTATTTCTTGATTGGGTGACTATTGATTTGTGTGTGTGTGTGTGTTTGTGTGTGTGTGTGTGTGTGTGTGTGTGTGTGTGTGTGTTTTACTGGGGATTAAACTCAGGGGATTTCTACCTCTGGTCTACACCCCTAGCCCTTTTTGTTTTTTATTTTGAAACAGGGTCTTACTATGTTGCTGAGATCCTCACTCAGTTGCTAAGGCTGGCTGCAAACCTGTGATCCTCCTGTTTCAGCCTCCCAAGTACTGGGATTACAGGCATGCGCCACCATTCTCGGCTGACAATTAATTTTTAATATTGAATACAGTTTGATTCTTGATGGAATTTCAGGATTAATTGCTCTTTTTTTTTATTGCTGCTTTGCAGTGTTGGGGATCAAGCCCAGGGCCTCATGTGTGCTAGGAAAGCACTCTACCACTGAGCTACATCCCCAGCCCCTATTGTTTGGTGTGTGTGTGTGTGTGTGTGTGTGTGTGTGTGTGTGTGTGTGTGTGTGTGTGTGTGTGTGTGTGTGTGTGTATGTGTGTGTGTGTGTGTGTGTTACTGGGGATGGAACCCAGGGGCCTTCTTCTACCTCTGGGCTATACCCCCAGACATTTTATTTTCTATTTGGAAGCAGGGTCTTGCTAAGTTGCTGAGGTTGGCTTCAAACCTGAAATCCTCCTGTCTCAGCCTTCTAAGTGCTAGGATTACAAGTGTGCTCCACCACGCCCGATAGTTGTTTGCTTTTTAAAATAAGAAACTGTCTCTGACATTGAACATATGCACACTGGCTCAGTATTTTAGTTCTAGGGATTTCCTTTCCAATAGCCGTGAGTGTAGACGCTCACAAAAGGACCTTGTGCAAACAAGGAAGTAGCCGCTTTGTTCATAACAGCCCCAAACTGGAAAAACAACCCAAACGCTCATCAACAGATGAATGAAGAAATTGTGATGTATCCACACAGTGGAATACTACTTGGCAAGAAAAAGAAACACTGTACACATGCAACAAGGATGAATTTCTTGAATATGATGTGGAGTGAAAAAATCCAGGTAGCACATACCACATATTTATTTGGTTACATGCATCATTTATGTGACACGTGGAACAGGCACATCTAACGTATGGTGATAATTGGATCAGTGGTTACTGGTGCAGGGATGAGGCCGCCTTCCAAAGGATGGAAACTGCTTCTGTTTTAATTCTGGTGTATTTGTATGTAAAAATTCACCAAGTGTGTGCTGTAGATTCATGAACTTCACATACCTTATTATATGTATTTTATGTCTCAATAATTAAAAATAAAAACAACTTAAAATCTTATGTTTAAAAACATCTTGACATAAATTAATTAAATCAATTGCTTAAGAGACTCTAAGACTTTATAGCTCCAGAAAACCGACTTTCAAATATTTTTTATCATACTTGAGGATGAGTACTATTTAAATGTGGTGAATTTTCAGAATTTTAATTACTAAGTCAAATGAAAATCAGTATTTCAACATTTCCTATTTTGTTTACTGAATTCTTTAAAGCAGCAATAAGTAAATACAAAGAAATGTTTATAAAACAGTCTTAGAAAGGCAGAAGGGCCTATGGGCATAAAGGCCTATTGCAACCATCAGTATTTTATATTTAAATGGTTTTAGTTTTTATGGATACTTCTTTTCCCATTATAATGGAAAAATTTTTAATTACATTTGAGAAGTCATCAGAATTACTAACACTGTAGTCTGAAAAATGTTCGTCATTCAGTGAGCAACAAATATACTAAAAGTGATCTCACATTTGTGCTCTGGGCCCCTGCAGTTCTGTGCCTTGGCCCACAGGTTGTATGTCCTGGAAAATGTCACATGAAGCAAGGTGGCCAAGCCATTTCTGGCTCCATCTAACTGCACACCATACACCTAGCTGTAATCAGGAGAATATTTGATCTATGACAAATGTCTGTCATTGCAAAACAAGAACTTTGTTACGTCCCTTGCAGGAAGAGCTCAAGGAACTGGTTGCAAGGTTCTTCCTTTAACTAAAGCTCAAATACCTCACCCAAACTGCAGAATAGCATGCTCATTTTACCAGCTCACATGAAAATTACCACTACGGGGCCGAAGAAATAAATAGAAAGGTTGCCACTTCCAAACAATTTTATGGATACGTGGAAAACATCTCAGATGGCAGAAAGCTAGTCCAGAAATAAAAAGAGTTGCTTGCAGAGTGATGAGTCTATGGGCACAGGTAATTGTGGTCAGAGGAAAGTGCCAGGAGAACGCTCAGAACCCTGTGCAGAGGAAGTAGTCCTGGTGAATGAGCAACTGGGTTAAGATCGGTGACATCAGGCGAGCGCGTTCCCTGGGGAAGCTGCAACAACCATGAGCATCGAGGGGTCACAGTTCTTCCAGAGATCCTGAGAGTTGAGCAACCCATTCTTTTTTTCTTTTGCGGTAACAGGGATTGAACGCGGGGGCATTCTACCTCCGCACTACATCCCCGGCCCTATTTTTTTTATACTTTATTTTGAAACCGGGTTTCACGAAGTTGCGGAGGGCCTCACTAGGTAGAGAGAGAGAGAGAGAGAGCTGAGACTGGCAGCGAACCCGGATCCTCCGGTCTCTGCCTCCCAAAGTACTGGAATTACAAGCATGCGCCACCACGCCTGGCAAGCAACCCATTCTTTTACTCAGTCTATTGTATGTAAGATGAATGTGTGAAGATTTGAATTCCACAATAAATGTCATGATCAAAATGGTGAATTTAAACCCAAGCTTCTCAGCCCTGTCTGCTTTCAGCATTGAGCAAAGAAACAGGAGAATAACACTTTTCTCTGCTGTTTCACACAGAAATGGTCTGACCGTCCAAAGGACAATGAGAACAGTTTTGTCAAGAGTTTATGAGCAATAAAAATAAAGCTGGGTGTGGTGGGGCACACCTGTAATCTCAGTATCTGGGAGACTGAGACAGGAGGATTACAGGTCCAAGGCCAGCCTCAGTAACTTAATAAGACAATCAGCAACTTAGCAAGACCCTATTTCAAAATAAAAAGTAAAATAGGGTTGGGGTGTAACTCAGAGGTAGGATGCCTCTGGCTTCAATCCTTAGCACGAACCAAACAGACAATAAATAAAAATTAAAAATATATAAAATTTAAGCTGGGCATGGTGGCACACACTTATAATCCCAGTACTTTGGGAGGCGGAGACCGGAAGATCCGGGTTCGCGGCCAGCCTCAGCTCTCTCTCTCTCTCTCTCTCTCTCTCTCTCCCCCTGTCTCTTTTTCTCTCCCTAGTGAGGCCCTCCGCAACTTCGTGAGACCCAGTTTCAAAATAAAGTATAAAAAAATAGGGCCGGGGGTGTAGCACAGAGGTAGAACGCCCCTGGGTTCAATCCCCCAGTACTGCAAATATATATATATAAAATTTAAAAATTGGGAATCACTCTCACTTCACAATTTTTTGAAGGATAGTAATTAGTTTCAAGATCTATTTGTGTGTGTGTGAGTGTGTGTGTGTGTGTGTGTGTGTTACTAGGGATTGAACCCAGGGGCATTCTATCTATCTCTGAGATACACCACCAGACCTTTTTTTATTTTTTGTTTTGAAATAGGGTCTCACTAAGTTGCTGAGGGCCTTGCTAAATTGTTGAGGCTGTCCTCAAACCTGAGATCCTCCTGTCTCAGTCTCCCAAGTACTTGGATTACAGGTGTGCACCACCATGCCTAGCATAGTTTCAAGATCTTAATTGACATTTTTGAGTCTCTGAATGAACCTGATCAACAATTCTAAGAATCATATAAAAGTATGTGTGAGGAAGGGTTAACTACATAGACCCGTGTTTCCCAAACCCTGCACACTCCAAGTGGACTAGCCCTTGTCTAGTTCCTTGAGGATAACCCCTGAGCCTTGGGTTAACCTGCCAGATACTGTTTTCCTCTGCTTCAGGTCTTGGACAATGCTATGCCATTTGACCTCGGTGGGCCTGGGCTGGAGACTGAATAGCTAAGGTCGTCCATGCAGGCTCTATGTGACTGATCCTTAACTGAAAACTCTGGACACCAAGGCCAGGTGAGCCTCTGGTTGGCAACACTTTGCCATGTTTTCCCACATCGTGGTTGGGAGAATTAGATGACTCATTGGAAGACAATGAGAAACTTGAGTCTGGTTTCTCCTGGACTTCACCTAAGCACTTCTCCCCTTTACTAACTTTAATCTGTGTCTGTTCACTATAATAAACTATAATGACGAGTATAGCCGCTGTTCTGTGTTCTGTGGGTCCTAGCAAGTCATCAAACCTGAGGGTGGTTTTGGGATCCTCTAACACAATATTAATGTGTGCTAACACTTAGGGATTCAAAGAAAACGATTTACCTTTGTGGAAGTGAAATTACAAGGACTGGGAGTGTAGCTCGGCGGTAGAATGCCCCTGGGTTCAATCCCCAGTGGGACATGAGCAGTGCAAGGCTGAGCCTGGACTGCCAGTGGCTGCAGGGGTGTCTGGGGGCCGCCAACCAGAACAGGAAGCCCACGGTCTGACAAAGGATGAATGGCAAGCTGCAGATCTACAACTTGGAGGGAATGGAAAATTAAAGCGACGACTACAAGTGGAAAAGTAGAGGGTATTTCACTGGCTTTGCCTTCAGGGGAAGGGACAGAGACCCCAGTTGTAATAGCTTGAGCAGAATAGAATTTCTTTCTCTCTTTCTCAGTTCTCCAGGCATGAGCGGTCCTGGCCTGGCATGGTGGCTCCTTGGGGGCAGGGCCTGGGTCCCTTCCATATTGCTGCTGCCTTGCATGGATTGGTCCAGGTTTTATTTTGAAGATGTGTAAACTGGGGCTATGTTTCCCCAGAAGCCTCTTCCTATATAGTGAGATTTGGCTGAGAGGGGGACTGGGATGAAGACTGGGAGGTAGAAGTGAAGTAGCGGCCATCGCTCCTGAAGGGGAGATGTGGCAACAGATAGACAGATGCAGAGGTGCTGGGAGGGTCCAGCTTGTCCTTTCTCTGCTCCACATGCAGCTCTACATTCTGGCCTTGATGACCACGGGAGCCCCAGGCCCACCACCAGAGGCTTGGACACTGGCGGGTAGCTCCACGCACTGAAGCTCAAGCGATCTCTCCAGGATGCCTTGTCCCAGCTGCTGGACGTGTCTGGCTTCTCAGATTTCCCAGCCAGCTCCAACTGTCCACCATGGCAGCTCTTCAGGAGGACTGTGACCGGCTCCCTCTTCACTGTCTCGGCTCCTCCTCCAGTTATGCAGCGTCGAATCCTGCTGATCAATCCCTCATCCCATCTGTCCATGATCAAATTCGTCCTGGGTTCCCCACTGCTCACTTGGGCATTGCCTTTTTTTTCTTTTAAAGTTTGCTCAGTTTTTATTCATTCATCTAATTTCTTGCTTCTAGAACTTTTACTCTTGTCATATCTCCTATTCTCCCTGCCTGCCTAGGCTTATGTAGTTTTCAATCATCTCTCTGTCTCTGTCTCTGTCTTTCTCTCTGTCTCTCTATCTGTTTCTCTCTCTCTCTTTCTTCCTGTGGTGCTGGTGATTGAACCCAGGGTCATTCTACCTCTAAGCTACACTCCAGCCCTATTTCTATTTTTTATTTGGAAACAGGGTCTTGCTAAGTTGCTGAGGGCCTAAGTTGCTGAGAGTGACTTCAAACCTGCAATCCTCCTGTCTCAGCCTCCCAAGTACTGGGATTACAGGTATGTGCCTGGCTTCAATCATCTCTACTACAGTTTGAATGAGGTTTCAGTGGGGAGGGAAATTTGATGTTTGTTCAACCTACCATCGTGTATGTGTGTGTGCGTGTGTGTGTAGTACTGGGGATTGAACTCAGGGATGTTCTACCACTGAGCCTTTTTATTTTTTATTATGAAACAAGGCCTCAATAAGTTGCCAAGGCTGACCTCTACCCTGCGATCCTCCTGGACGAGGAGGATCAAGTACTAGGATTATAGGTGTGTGCCACCACACCTGGTTTCTACCATCTTAACCCAGAAGTCTTCTCAACATGTGCTTCCTTCACATGGAAGAAACTGTTTTCAGTTTCCTTAAATGGACTGAGCCTCCTGCCTCTGTACCTCAGCACACAATCCTCCTCCCTCCATCACACCTCCTAACCCCCTGACCTGACCAGCCCGGCCTTCCTCCCTCCCTGTACTGATGGCTGCCCATCCTTAAAGATCCTACTCTGGGAGGTTTTTTTTCCTCCTGGGTTCCAAGACACCCCACTACTCACCCGCACTTCTATACTAACTTCAGTATTGCGATTGTCCTTGTAAACCTGGCGCCCACAGTCGTGGTTGGCACATAGGAGATGCGAATAAATGCTCGGTAGATGAATGAATGAAATACCCATTTTACTGAGTCTTGCTTTGTTTGCATAATGTGAATCAAAGTAAGAAGATGTTTTCCTAAAAGGGGAGAGGATCTGGCATAGAAGATAGCGAGAAAGGAGACACGTACAGCTTACGGGAGCCAAATAAAATGTGGCGAATCTTACCATTCTTAGAAAACAGTTTTCAGAGCTTTATTAGAAGACCACATTCTTCTAAGCTTAGCTTTAAAAAGAGTCCTGAGAAAGTTAATCTACGGTGTCAGAGGTCAAGTTTTGGTTATGCTGGGCTATGCTTGAGTGGCCACTGGGAGGGGAACTAGACGGGCTTCTGGGGTGCTTGAAATGTCCTGTTTCTTGGTCTGGTGCTGGCTACATGGGTGTGGTCAAATATGTAAAATCTAACCTTGTATGATTTTTATATGTCTGTTATACTTCAAAAAAGTTTACAAAATATAAGGAACTTTTAAACTGCAAAACAACAACATAGAATCAACCCTGAACTTCTTTTCCCAGAACATCACCTCCACCATACCATTCTTGTCAATCTCTCCAGTTATTTAAACCCACAAACAGATGGGAGTTTTTCCATATCCCTTTAAGCTCAGATTAAACATACGTTGAATGTAGTTTTTTAAAAGGTTGAATCATTTAAAAACCTCTCATCATGTGCAATTGAAATCCAAGGGCTAATTATATAAACTTGGGGTTGCGAGACACCCTGCCCCCCCAGATTTAAAATGTACCTTTCAAATGAGATTGTACTAATGACAGGAGCACGAACCATTGCTCTTGGAGACAGAAATATATCTCTTGGATAGATGTTGGATACAGATGTCTGGAGCCTGGCCCAGAACGCTAAATTATAACTATTGAGTTTTGTGCACATATAATGGCTCTACTGAGTGCTTGCTTCTTTCTAAATCTCTCAGTCTTCTGACTCTCCATCTCCTATGCGTCATTAGGTTAGGTCACTCGACTCTGTGGCAGCTGGGAGAATGCTGGGTGCACAGTGAGTGCCCATAGAATACTGCCATACTGACCCCTTAGCGATCCTCTGTCCACAAATCACCCCTGGGAGACGTTGCCTGGAAACACTTGTGACCCTTGGGTTATTGAGCTGGGCTGATGTAAGGATGGCTTTTGTGGTATCTTCCCACCGACTGAAATACAATCATTGGTTTTCTTGCAAGAACGTTCATTTGTCTTGGTCAGACAGGTGGAAAAAAGCCAGACCGCGAGGAAGTTAAGAGTCACAAGGTAATTTCATAGTCTTAATTCTGTTGATCAAATATTTATTGAGGGCCTGCTATGTGCCCAGCTCTGTGCTAGGAGCTGTGGACATGGGCTCCTTCTTCAGAGCTGCGATACTGGAAGGGTGGCAGAGGCCACAGTTTGGTTGGGACTGAGTAGTGGGAGCTGGTCTTGGAGCTCTGTTGAATAATGAATGCAGTTCTATGTAGGCCGTGTGTTTGAGGTGGTTCTGGAGGGCTCGGGGCAGATTTGGGGAGGCTTTACCATCCCTTCTTGCAGGCACTGGATCTGAAAGGAGGCAATCCTTTCTCTCAGCCTAGAGAGTAGCAGACACAGATAATCTCAATAGGATGCCGTAAATGCTGGGACAGAAGAACCCAGAGAGGCTCTGTAGGTCAGGGGAAGGGTACCTACCCACTGCATCTACTTCATGCAGACACTGTGAGAGGTGCTGGGGATAGGCTCAGAAACGAGGGGTACCTAACTACCCAGAGAGGCTTGGAGAGATTCTCACAGGTGGAGATACTAGAAATGAGTTCTGTCCATCACATTTGTTTACCCAAAAGTCAGAATATATGCTCTGAAAACGATTCATCTTCTCATTTGCCCATTTATTTTCACAAAGAGTCCCACACATAGGCAGACGTGGTGGTGTACACCTGTAATTCCAGTACTTGGGAGGCTGAGGCAGGAGGATCACAGGTTCGAGGATAGCCTCAATAACATAGCAAGACTCTCAGCAACCTAGTGAGACCCTGTTTCAAAATAAAAAAAAAGGGCTGGGGGTGTAGCTTGGAGGTAGAATGCTCCTGGGTTCAATACCCAGTACCACGGCGGGGGTAGGGGCAGAGAGCCTCATACCTATACAGTAGTACCATACTTTTATTAAAAATAACAAAATTCTAAGAAATCAGAATTGACCCCCCAAATCTGGGATATGTGAGGATGTTAGCTATGATATGTTTATCAATGAAGAGTTCATTATTATGCTTGAACATGTGTTTTTATAAAGTGGCTTTTTCTTTCTTTTTTACTACATTTTTCTCCTAGATGTGTTGAGGTACTAGCATATGATTGCACTGTATGATCATAAGTAATAGCAGTACACATTATTATAGGCCCTACATAAGACAGATGTCTCTGCCAGATTAGTCTTACACCACATCATGCTCTCTATGAAGACCATCAATTAATTCCTCGGGGAATATGAATTTTACACCTGAGCTCAACTGCTTGTTCAACGTCTCTGTATTTAACTTGATGTTTGGAATAGGTTCCTTCCATGTATCTGTGACATTGAATTCACTGCCTCTCAAAATCTGTCCAGCACCAGGGTAGAGAAACTTTTTATAGGAAGAGTAGCAGATGATTTGTAATGCACCCCTGAACAGCCAGGTCTTCAGGTGGTTTCCCCCTGCGCTGCACCCCATTGGCTCTCTGTAGCACCACATTACCTGAACTGCACTTAATGGCGCTGCCATCAGCCTGTACAGCAAGTCATTGTGAGGGTCAGGCCTGTGACCCTCACCTGTATGTTTGCTGTATGGATGTAATTGAGACCATTCATCCTCACATTACAAATCCTGTGTCCTCTCCATGAAGACTTGCAGGATAAACTGACTTTTGAGCTCAGTAGCAGGAATTATGCTCCTTTTCATCTATTCAATAAACTTTTACTGAGCACTTAGTGCATGTAGACAGTGCAGGAGGTGCTGGGGATAGATTCACAAATGAAGTTCAGTCTGGTGGGGAAGACAGGCATCAACTAACCAATTATCCCATTGATTATTACAATTTGGATAAATGCTACCAGGAAAAATAGGAGAGACTTAGAGGTGCTAGTAAAGGGAACTATGGGCCAGTGAAAGGTTATTAAGGACATGATATTTCTCCTGAGCAATTACTGGTTTTCTACCTTTTTTTTTTTTTTTTTTTTTTTGGTACTAGGGATTGAACCCAGGGACACTCTACTTCTGAGCTACATCTCCAGATCTTTTTTTTTTTTTAATATGGTCTTGTTAGGTTGCTAAGAGTCTAGCTACATTGCTGAGGCTGTCCTGGAACCTGCAATCCTCCTGTCTCAGCCTCCCAAGTATTAGGATTACAGGCATGAACCACTACGACCGGCTGGTTTTCTACCTATTCATAGTGATCCTTTTTACTTTGGTTGCTAGAAAGTTAAATTTGTGACTCACTTCTAGAAAGAGTTTGTGATCTAATTTAATTTCTGAGCTCATTCATTTGTAGAACAAGTATTTACTAAAAGCCTAGTGTGTGCTGGGACCAGCAAGAGAAGGGCCATACAACAGTAAATAAGATAAACAGGTCCCTGACCTCACAGAGCTTATGGACAAGTATGAGACTTAGACAAGGAAATGAATTGTTAAAAGACAATTTGGTAAGTGCTAAGCTCGGGGAAGTCCAGGCAGCAATAGAATAATGGGAGAGAAGTACTAATAGCAACTCGGGGAGGGAGGCTCTCCAGAAAATTACTTTGGGGAAGTGAAAACCAAGCTGAGATGTGATGTCAGTAAGACAAAGGGGCTTGGAGAAAATGTGTTGGCAGAGGCCTGCACAAAGATCCGTGGGAGGGAAAGAGACTAAATGGCATGTATGGGGAACTGAGAGTTCAGTGTGGCTAGAGAATGGGTTGGGTGATATGGCTAGAGAGGTAAACTGAGGCCAGTTTGTGCATGGTCTCATAAATCATAGTGTGGTTTTGACTTTATCCTAAAGTAATTGAAATGTCACTGAAGAAAAAAATTCCTACCCTTACTCTTTCTTTGTTTTATTTTTTTTTTGTGTGTGTGGTACTGGGGATTGAACCCAGGGGCATTCCACCTCCGACTATACCTGCAGCCCTATTTTTTATGTTTTATTTGAAACAGGGTCTCACTAAGTCGCAGAGGGCCTCACTAAGTAGCTGAGGCTAGCCGCGAACCCGGATCCTCTAGTCTCAGCCTCCCAAGTGCTGGGATTACAAAGGTGCACCACCACACCCGGCTACCCCTACTCTTCGTTTGCCTTGTTTTACTTTCACATTTTACACACACACACACACACACACACACACACACACACACAATTTAAATCCTCTCTTGAACAAAATGAGAATATAACCAAATGATTCACTAAGTAACATCATTAAAGAAAGTTAACTCAAATGAGGAAAACCCAATATAACATAGTCACATTAAAGTAATAAACAACCAATACAAAAAGATATATAGGCATGTACAGCATATCTCTTCATGGATAAACAAGAGACTGCTAATAGTTGGTTGTCTCTGAGAGGAAAATTAGGTGCTGGGGAACAAGTGTGGGAGGAGGCTTTTTACTATGTATTCTTTTTACCTTTTGGATTTTGTATAATTTACGTATTTATTAAAACTAAATAAGCCAGGCACAGTGGCACATGCCTGTAATCACAGTACTTGGGAGGCTGAGACAGGAGGATCACAGGTTTGAGGCCAGCCTTGGCAACTTAACAAGACCTTCAGCAACTTAGCAAGACCCCGTTTTCAATAAAATAAGGCTGGGGGTGTAGCTCGGAGGTAGAACACCCCTAGGCTTAATCCCTAGTACCAAACAACAACAACAACTAAATAAACTGATTTTAGAATAGCCCCAAGCTATAAAAAAATAACAGATTTGTTAATAGTTGTAGTCTCATAGCTGGGCATGGTGGCACATGCTTGTAATCCCAGTACTTGGGAGGCTGAAAGAGAAGGATCACAGGTTTGAGAACAGTCTCAGCAAGTAGTGAGACTCTCATCAACCTAGTGAGACCCTGTTTCTAAATAAAAATAAAAAGGGCTGGGAGTGTAGCCCGGAGGTAGAATGCCACTGGGTTCAATTCCCAGTGACACACACACACACACACACACACACACACACACGTTGTGGTCTCCCTCCTGCCCCATTTCTCACCCAGATAATCTATGAGAATGTCAGATGGAGTGACAAAATATCTATGTGAGAGAAAAAAAATAAGTTCAAGGAAGCCTCGGAGAGGAGACAATTAGCACGATTTGGTGATGGGTTGAATGAGGGGAATGAAACAGGAAGAGGATTCAAAGTGAGCCCTCACATTTGACCCCAGGAAGGCATGTGTTTTAGTTCTGTGGTGGCTTCATATCTGTAATATAGTAATAATGACGGCATTTGCATTGTAGAGTAGTCATGGAATTAAATATGCTAGATCCTGGTGAGTAAGAGGTGAACAAGACTGTATCTGATAAGGAAACTGAGGCAGACCTAAGGTTAAGTAACCTCAAAGAGATTCCAATCTGGTGTAGAGAAGGCAAATAGGCAATTTCAGCACACCGCAATGAATGCCCCAGGGTCGGCATCCGATGCACTAAGGGACATGTAAGGAGAGGCCCTGTCTTAGTTGGGTTTCCCAGGAACGAAGCCTGGGATAGGGTTCTTGTGTATGTGGATGACTGAGGAATGATCTTAGTTTTATCTGAGAGCCTGTGAGGGAGGGAAAGAAACCGCACAGGCAGGGAAGAAACTAGACAAGAGGTGTGTTTAGCTCAGAGGCTGGCAAACTGGTCTTCAGACCAAATCTGTACTTCTGTAAACAAGAGTTTTATTGGAACACAGCCAGTTTTATTGGGATAAGCCATACTTATGTATTATCTGTGGCTATTTTCATGCTATGAGAGCAGAGTTGAGTAGTTTATGGCTCACGAGGCCTAAAGTATTGACTACCTGGCTCTTTTTTTTTGTGTGTGGTACCGGGGATTGAACCCAGGGGCATTCTACCTCTGCACCACACCCCCGGCCCTATTTTTTATACTTTATTTTGAAACCGGGTCTCACGAAGTTGTGGAGGGCCTCACTAGATAGAGAGAGAGAGAGAGAGAGAGAGAGAGAGGGAGCTGAGGCTGGCCCTGAACCCGAATTCTCGGGTCTCCGCCTCCCAAAGTACTGGGATTACAAGCTTACAAGGGTGCGCCACCACGCCCGGCTACCTGGCTCTTTACAGAAAGTCTGCCTCAGCCTGATCCCATGCGGAACTCCAGAGTGTCCATGTCAGCATTGTCTGGTGTCCCAGCTGAAAGCAATGTAACTTCAGAACTGTCCTTAGAAGGGCCCCACACTTGGTGTCCAGGCTGGGAATATAAATTTGGGAGTCCTCAGAATGAAGATGGGATTTAATAAGTCTAGTATCTAAAGTCTGGATATGTAGGGTGTGGTGGCACACTGTAATCCCAATACTTGGGAGGCTGAGACAGGAGAATCACAGGTTTGAGGACAGCCTCAGCAACATAGGGAGGCTCTCAGCAACCTAGTGAGATCCTTATTTTATTTATTTATTTATTTATTTATTTATTTATTTATTTATTTATTATTTTTGTGGTATTGGGGATGGAACCCAGCGGCCTTCTACCTCTGGGCTATACCCCCAGACCTATTTATTTTTTATTTGGAAACAGGGTCTCACTAAGTTGATGAGAGCCTCACTAAGTTGCTGAGGCTAGCTTTGAACCTGCGATCCTCCTGTCTCAGCCTCCCAAGTGCTGGGATTACAAGCGTGTGCCACCACACCCGGCTCAAGAGTCTCTTTTAAAACAAAAAATTTAAAAAGGGCTGGGGGTATAGCTCAGAGGTAGAATGCCCCTGAGTTCAATCCCTAGTACTCCCCACCACACACACACACACAAAATCTGGATAAGACTGTCTAGAGATGATTGTAAACAGAGAAAGAGACCTTAGGCCTGAGCCCTGGGGCAGACCAATGTTCATGGGTCAGGAAGAGGAAAAGGAAAAGAATCTAGGAAGGGAGACCCAGGAGAGGCCTGTGAAATTGGAAAACTTGAATGTTACTTCCTAGAAACCAAGTGAAGAACATACTTTAAAAAGGGAGTGATCAGCTGTGACAAGTGCTGTTAGGAAAGAGGTCAGTTTGGGGGCAGGCTCTAGGAACAGTATGGATGTACTCAGAAGATCACAAGAAGACTGAGCCCAGGATGGATGAGAGGAATGGTTCAAATAGGTAAACACACATATGCATCCACACCTTGCACATACAGTCACACTGTATTAGTCCTTTTGTCTGGGACTAATGAGCAAACACTGTTGATTAGTCTAAGCTGATATACAGAGGTCTGAAAACATGGAGATTTAATTTTTTTTCTTGGTACTGGGGATTGAACCCAGGGACACTTTCTCTGAGAGAAACCCCCGGACCTTTATTTTTGACTTTGAAACAGAGTCTTGCTAAGTTGCTGAGACTGGCCTCAGCTGATCCTCCTGGGATTACAGGCATGTGTGCCATTACGCTAGGCGTGGAGGTTAATTTTTGACAGGGGCAGTTTCAATGGATTTACAGAACACGAGCAATAGCCTGATTGGAATGTGTTCAAGAGAGAAATTGGAGATAGCAAGTACCAACATGTTTTTAAGAGCTGTGCTGAAAAGTGACCCAGAGAAACAGAGAGGTAGCCAGAGAATGATGCAGAGTCAAGAGAGGGGTTCTGGATTAAGATGGGAGAAATTGCATCGTGTTTGTATCACGCCAATGGGAATGATATTGTAGAGAAGGAAACATGGATGATGCAGGAGAGGAGAACAATTAGACATTCTTCAGTTAAAAAGAGGACATGGGCCGGGCGTGGTGGCACAAGCTTGTAATCCCAGTACTTTGGGAGGCGGAGACTGGAGGATCCGGGTTCGCGGCCAACCTCAGCGCGCATGTGCGTGCGCACGTCGATCTCTCTCTCTCCTCTCTCTCTCTCTCTCTCTCTCTCTCTCTCTCTCCCTAGTGAGGCCCTC